>JBBBVM010000648.1:1800000-2020000 GCA_037355625.1 Petunia x hybrida
TGATATTCCTCAGATTGCTATTGACTATGTTCAGGAACAGTTTTCTATACTTGAGATAGTTCAAGAAGCAACTCCGGATCAAAACACTATCATTGAACTTCACGTTCAAAAAGTTGTTCCCGAAGAACAAACTCTACAACCTCAAGAACCAATGCCATTAAAAAGATAAAGAGAGAGAGAAAGAAGAAGTGCAATTTCAAATAATTATATTGTGTATGCAACTATAAATAGGGTTATGGTCCCTAAATGAGACGTAGGGTTTTCTTTACTGATATCCCATCGTCAGTAAAAGAGAGAGTGACCCGCGTAATGGTTTGGAAGACCAAAGACCGTGAGACTAAAGAGTCACAACCATTGCTATGGATTCAGGTACGCTTCCGCATCTAGTATTATTTTCTTGATGATTTGACATGATAGATCTTGGGGTAGATATATTCATCTACAATTTAAGTTCTAACAATTCACACTAAGTGTTTACAACAAATAAGCATTTTACCCGTAAAAATTGTAAATTAAAATGGAAATATGTGTCACCTAATCATTCATTTATTTGGCATAAATATTGGATATCTTGCATTCATTATTCGTTTAATACAAAAATTAAGTGTGGAGAAATTTTAACTTTTACTTATCTCGAAGGATCCGACAATCATTTCAAGTATCAAAATGAAAAAAATAGATACGTCAGTAGAACCAGAATAGGCCATTGTTGAGATAACATAAAATCTTAGTAAGCTCATATGTTACAGAGTAGAAAATTTGAATTTGTTAAGCGATGATCTTGAGACTAAAATTTTAAAAGCTCGTAATTTAAGAGGTGAGTGTTATTGAAATAAATATCGACTACAACCACATTTTTATAGTTGGGAATGAGCTATTTTCTAGTAGTGCACTATCCTTAATTGATGTGGTATCTTACACTCCTTCGTACGTACAAGACTTAGACATCTTGAGTTGTGGATAACATAACAAGGGTTCCTGCATTGGTTTACCTCAGGGATGGACGGGTATGATTCTATATAAGGACTCGATCTTATGTTCCCGCATTGGTTTACCTCAGGGATTGACGGGTATGATTCTATATAAGGACTCGATCTTATGCTTTTGAGTTATGGAATTTTGATTTGTGTGGTGACAGATCAAATGGTTCTTTAATATCAAATAACTTTTCTGCAAAATTTGAGGTCTATAAAACCTCATTTGAATGGTTTTGGAATGTAAATTATCTTTTATCACTGTTACAGATCATGAAATAGAAATATCATGTTGAATCGAGTAAATGAACTTATGTTGACAAGCTGTCAGTTTCATTAGATTTGTGATGCTATTTCAGACCTACAAGGCAAGTCGAAATTAAATTCAAAGTTCGTCTAAGTAATTTTAGAATGCAAGTTCATTTAAGATATTAAGGAACTAGATACGTCGTTTTGTGGTATTGGAGATCTGTTTAAGAGTACCTTTTGGTACTTTTATATTTGAACTCAAAAGCGTTATTTTGTGCCTCTTTTTTAATAGTACTTTTTTTCATCAGGTAAGCTTTGAAGCTGGCTACTCTATCATGTCCTTGGCCGTAAGCTAAGACCACATGATGGCGCTCGAGAACCTGCCCTGCAAGTTCTCAAGCCAGCCCCCAAATGTCCCGCAAGTTAAGTACAAAAAACTGCCAAAATCTGCCCCAAATAATGCCTCATGAGCTAAGTGGCTTGGCGGGTGCGTGCACGTATAATATTATATTGTTCTTGATTTCAGGTTACTAATGTTAATAAAAGAATATTGGAACCAAAAGAGCAAAAGGATGAGCCAAAGTGTTGATTTCAGGTTGCAGCAGGGCAGGGTGCCCCACTCCCAACTCAGTGTGGTTTCCCAATGAAAGAAACAATGAGCAGGGATTTTTGGAACTCAAGATGGGTGGCAAACCTCAACTTCTGGATGGCCCGCCTCTGATGAACAGGCGATCGCCTCATGTAAAGCGTGGTCTCCTATTCTTAACTTCCCACTGTTAGGCGATTGCCTTATCCAATGGAAGGGCCACCCAAATCTAGAGAATGAAGAACAGGCGGTCGCCTTCATGAAGATGCGCCCCGCCTTAACCTACAAAGAACAAAGTGAAGTCAGCCAACATCACAAAGGGAGACCGTCCCATATGTTTAGGCGGCCACCCAACCCGATGACACGACCCGGAATTCGGCTAGGCCGTGCGGGCACCCGACATCCTCCTCTAGACTCGTCGGGCGAACCCTTACCAATTAAATTAGTAAAATAAATATAATTCAATCCATAACTAAGAACAAGACTAAAAAAAACAGAGACATACTGATACCTCTAAGCTGTACAAAAGAAATTACAGCTAACTACCCAACATACTAGGTTTAGGGCTATCCAGACTAGACATCTAAGAGTACAAAAGAAGACAAATACCTCCTGAAGGGAGCAAAACACAACTGAAATAATAACCAATAAACTGGTGGCCATCCGGAATAAAAGCTGGCTCACCCTGACAGCTGAAGTCGTCTTCGCTCCTTCACAACGTGGCGAACTCAATCCTGGAGCGAACCTGCCGAAACGAAATAGATAGACAAGAAACAACCAACAAACAAGGGTGAGTCAAAAGGACTCAATAAGTGGGGCAGACTAGCCACCTCAAAGAATAGGATAGCTAGCCAGGGAGAAAAGAAATAGATAGACCAAATTTATTTTATTTAAATTATAAAAAGGCAGGGCCAGATAACAACCGGAAACACGTATGAAACCTTAAACTCAACTGGGGATACGAGACAGAAACATATCAACTAATAAGCGATGCACATATAAGCAGAACAGTAGTCATGTACCGCAAGTCTACACAATGGTATGAATTGAGATGAAATGAAATGAAGTGAGATGAAATGAAATGAAATGAAATGAAATGAGGGTCACATGTGCCCGTCGTCCCATCTCGAAGCGGAATACTCCTGCATTCGAGGGGAATCCAATCTGATAACCAACTGGAGCGGAATACTCCTGCTCCTGGGGCGGAATACTCCTGCACCCGATATAATATAAACCAGAGGCGGAATACTCCTGCACTCTCTTGGGGCGGAATACTCCTGCACCCAATATAATACAATGGAGCGGAATACTCCTGCTCCTGGGGGGGAATACTCCTGCCCTCAATATGATACAATGGAGCGGAATACTCCTGCTCCTGGGGCGGAATACTCCTGCCCTCAATATGATATGCAATGTAATGCATATGAATGACAAATATTGCATATGAATGCAATGTGATGCAATAATAACCCTTCACCGGTGCGGGACTCTCATCGACAACCGGGAAGTAGATGTCAACTCACAGCCAGGGTACAATGCTCAGATCCTCATTGCAATACCAACAATAGGACATAACATATAATATATAATGTAAATCCAAAGCTAAGGCGTAATGAGTACGCCTATCGGAAGCTACACACGTAAGGAACACGTTCTTATCGCCGTGGAGGAAAAATCGGACTATTTAGAAAATCCACGAGGCCAGGTGCCTCCAAAGAAATGGATATAAACACTTACCTTGTTACAAAGTTAGTACAGCCACTCAATAACTGCTTTGTCCTTTGGTTTTCTTTCCAAACGATCCCACTCTATTCAATAAGCAGAAAAATATATCAATTTAGGCTAAAGGCTTCATTCCTCACATCTTAGGGCAATCCAGGTAGGAACCTGATACCCTATTGGCATACGCAATACGCAGGCCAGGCCTATGTACGGAGTTTATGGTCACATAACCAAACCCTAAATAAATTACATTTATTAGTTGCCCATAGCTCACTGAGTACAAATATATATTCAATTTCGTTATCGTGGTCCATTTGACCCTTTAAACTATTAATTGAACTTGTTAAAACGATGTCTAATATTCGAAGTTTTACCGTTAAAATATATTTAAACACACGTAATAAACTCAAATAATATATTAGGATCATTACCTGAATATTTCAGGGTGAAAATTCTACTTTTCTCCGGTCTCTTTTCTCATTTTCTGGCATTTTTTTCACTGCGTTTTCTCTTTTTTTTTTGGTATCTGTACGTATGTACTATGTTTCTGTTTCTCTAAATGTTCTTGCTGCTCATTTCGTCCTTAGCTTTAAGCTAAGGACCATGCACCGACTCCATTTAATTTTTGTCTTTTCTCTTTTTTTTTTCTTTTTTCCTTTAAAATTCGCTGCGACGGTAAAAATTATAACAGTACCCTACGATATTCGAAATAATCCCAACTTTTGCATATGAGTTATACAAAATATATGTAATATACCCGCGAAGGCGGATCTCAAATCGGGTTCCCGAAACTCAAGATGCGAATTTACATGAAAAGAAGTCAAATTATTTAACTTTCGGCATTTTAGCGGAAACTAGCCGAACAACATCGAAATTCACTTTCGAAAGTTTATAAAAATTACAAATAATCATACGAACCTAACGGCACTTTCGAATTTCGAATCGAAGCTCATTCGGCAAAACCGAGCTCGAAAATCTCTTTTTAATATTTATCGCCAATAAAAACTGACACCTTCTTCCGAAGCCTACCAAACGAGGTCTGATTTAGCTCAAATTTTACAAACAGGTTCTAATAGACATTACGAATATTTTAAAATTATCGGCACGCCAATCGGAGTCCTAACTTTCGAAACGACTGACCGAGGTCGTTTCACCCGAAAAGGGCAGTGTTGTCATTCGGAATTGTACCTAGTATAAATAGAAATTACTCAGTTTTTTTTCTATTATATTCCATATCATAGTATTAGCTACTTTGGACAAGACTTGGGAAGCAAGTAACAAAGATTTCTTCAATTGTAAGCAACTTTAACTTATTTTCAATAATCAATACATGATTCTTACATTATTCTATTACATGAGTTTGATTCCAACCCCTGGTATGAGTAGCTAAACTCATAACTAGGGGAGTAAATATGCTATAGTAGTTGACATTCAATGTGTAATCTTATATTGCACTTATTTTATCTTGGATCTGATTATCTAGCTTATATCACGTTAATTTCTTAACGGTGGTGCTTGCAACACTAGGATTATATGCCTATTTAACTAATTAAAGATTTTGCGAGATTTATTTGCTTAGGATAATAGAACTAGCAAGGATTTGATTCATGTTGGCTACATTATCTTGGCTTATCCAAAAGAGGTGAGTAGGGATAGGTCTCTATCTTAGGGTCAATGGGTTAGTACTTTATGCGCCAAGCTATGGCTCTGGCGAGCGTAACGAGGTAGACCTCTCTTAGGCCTGGCAGATTCTAAAGGTTACTTTAGATTGCCTAGACCATACTCATACCCTTATAACTAAATAAAATGACTCCACCCATTGGATGAAAACTACTCTAGCCATTTACACCCCTAGGCTTCCTTTTATGAATTACACACTTTGTACTTAGTTTAATTGTTAGTCCTTAGCTTTAGAGTCAAAATTAGTTAAAAACCACTTTATATTCCTAGGATTATGAACTTTACTAGTATGAACCACTATTTATGATACTTTACTTGACTCGTCGCTAGTTCCTTGGGGATTTCGACTCTGTATAGTTACCGATATAATTTCTTCCGATAGGTTACGCTTTGAGGTGTATGATATTGGCTGTAATCAAATTTTGGCGCCACCAACTTTCTTTGCTCGATATCATCTAAGTCTAACTTTTCCATGTACTCCTTTGGGGAGAAGTTGAGAAGCCCAAAGTATTGATTTAATGCCGTAGCCGAAACCACCAACCTTATATGCCCGAGCAAATTGACAACATACTTGAGAACAAAGGGGTGTGCGACATTTCTTAATGACAAGTTTCAAAGCCGATAGGCAAGTTCAACTTGTACAAGATTGAAGATATGAATAACCCAGTCCTGCCAGCATTTACCCCAACACCAGTTGCTCTTCCACCCACTATATCAGATACTTCTGCACCTCCCTCTATGGCTTCTGATATACCATCCACTTCGGGAGAACCTCTTCCCCATGTTGAGATTGGTCCTAGAACTGTGCCTAAGGATCTGATTTAGGTATTGAAGGACATTAACTGATTCCAAGTTCGAAGACCTCAAGTCTACGATGTCGAACTTGCATTCTGTTCAACCACATCCACCACTACCACCTACTACTACACCTGAACAATTTGACCAATTGATCAAAGCTTGACCTCGGCTATCATAAACCATGACAATGAGATTATTGAGATCAATAATGCAATTCTTATCTTGGCCACGGAAGAACATAAATGTGAAGCTCAAAAGGGTGTTGAAAAGAAGAGAGGAAAAAGTGAAAGAAAAAGTGGCCAGGTGAGTGTGCCTCATGTCCAAATTGCCCCAGTTGTTGAAAAGCCCCAACTAACACCACGGGCCTCCAAATAAGTGCATGGCTCTTCTAATTCACAAGCTCCTCCAGAAGCGCCAAAGTAAGTTGAAATGGTGGAGAAAGAAGATACAAAGCAAGATGCGGAGGCCTTGCGAGCTATGGAGTCTGATAATGATGCCATAGCTGATGATGACGCCCCGGCTTCTATTATTGACCCCGTGGCCATTTTTGGTGTCCCAAATATGCTAAAGCTTCCCGGAGAGGTCCAAATTGAGATGGCAAAGCAGGCCTCCATTGAAGACGTCCTCAAGGTAAAAGAAATTAAGAACATAGCGGAGACACCTCCACTTGTGCATGTGGAAGGAAAAGGCAATAACATTTTCTCAGATTGAGCCAGGGAGTCCCTTCTATCCCTCTTATGTTCTTGCTTTGTTTACTTAGCATGCGGGGACGATGCTAGAGTCCTTAGTTGGAGGATGGGTTCGAATTCATATATGTATTTTTGGTAATTGAAAATGAACTTGTTCTTTATTGATAATCATGTATGAATTTGAACCTCTACTTTAAAAGGTATTGTTTGGACTCACCCAGGGATCGCCTTGGGATGGGGCACTTGCAAAACGCCTTAAGGCTCTCGGGCGGGGAGTAGATCCGTGAGGCTTATGTCATAAGCGCTCGGCGGTGCGCCCAGAGCTTGCCCAATGCTCAGTGCTCGGGGCTCGCGTTATAGAACCTATACAAATTATCGTCTAATTTCCTAATTAAGATTGTTCACCCATATATAAGTTTCTTTAAACATGAATGATACAAGTTATATTCATCTATAGAAATTGAGATACGGAGTGTAGCTCAATTAATGAGACATAATATTGCATATATTATAATTAAGAATATCATGTGGATGAATATCTTCTGTATATTTAATATGAAAATGCGTAGTCGAGGTTTATATAACTTGTTAATGGTCTTCATGTCTAACTTCTGTCACTCAAAATTGTTAAACTTTAATTATTTTATAATTTAGAAGTAATTTTATATTTATCAATGAAGAATAAATATTTTTAATTATAATAGTAGTAAATTTTTTGTTTATTCACTTTTAATATTAACAAATTTTTATTTTTAAATTATTGAAAGTTAATGCCTTATAGTTTATTTATATCTCATATATTTTTAACACTATTCAATTTCTTATACTTGCAGAAAATGTTAGATTTTTGTTTCTATAATCTTTTATCTTAGCTTTAATTTTATTAATTTTTTTATGTATTTTCGATATTTTTTTGGCTCATTAATTTATTAATTTAAGATTAAATAAAAATAAGATCCATGGGGATTTGCGTTGCTTGGTTCTTTCCAGAAGTATGAATTTGAACCAAGTATATAAATAGTAGTTTTTGGACACGATTATTTTTTAGGGTGTGTTAGTGATTCATGTGGTACGACCTTAGTTACTTTGTTTGTGTGGCATGAGACAAGTGAATGTGTGTTTTGATTAGCATAGCTTAGGTTATAGATTGTGAAGCTCATTTGTTGGCTCCTTGATTCATTGGTGTGGTCCAATTTGGACAATTGCATGCTTTGCGAGTGAGTGGCCTTATTGTGTGTGTGAATTTTACGCTTGAGGTTTCACTTGCATGTGTGGTGCGGTTTAGATTAATGAGCTCATGTGTGTGGCCTAATAGCTTGAAGCTTGCCTTGAAGCGAAATTTTGAGTAGTCATTGGCTTGAGAAATGATTTTAGGCTTTCCTTAGATCATTAGTAATCTAAATGGCCTACCCTTGCATCTTGATCCTAGTCAACCCCTTTGTATCTTTATTCGTTCTTTTGACAACCACATTAATAGTCCGGACCAATTCTGTGTGCTAAGGCACCAATCCTCTTTTGGCCTAACCTCCTGGTTGCATTGAAAGACGTACAACTTAGACTAAAATCTAAGCTTGGGGGTTTGAGTTAGAAGGCTGGGAGTCAATGAGAATGAAATGATAGAAGAAAGAAAAATGAAAGCGAAAAAAGGAAAAAATTTGAAAGAAAAGTTAAAAGGAAAAGAAAAGAAAAGAATGAGGAAAAATCGAGAAAAAAAGAAGAAAAAGAGAAAGAAGAATAAAAAAAAGTGAAAAGACTAGTGTCATCCCTATTCTAGCAAGGTAGTGATGAATATTGAGAGGAAAATTTGCTTTAAAAATGTTTGAAGTTAGTGTAGTGCTTAAGGGGGGTGAATAGTCACTAATTAACCAAATCTTACCCCACCTATGACTAAAAACTTACATTACAATCTTAATTAAGTTATAATTGATTTTGAGTCAAGTGTTCTTTCATTAGTAGATAGGTGCATAAGGAGCAAGCCTATAGAATTGTCGAAAAGTATACATGAGCATTGTTTGTGAGAGTTTGAGCTTGATCGTAAGAGTACAAATTTTGATTGAAAATGGTTTTTATCAGTAATGGACTCTATTCTTTCATGTGAAGATAACAAGTGATTCTTGAGTGTGGAGTTTAGGCACATAGTGAGGTTTCATCTGCGTTATTCGATGACATTGAGACAACTCTTGAGGTTCATGTGTCTCATTTGAAATGTATTCTTTACTTGTAAAATGTCCATATAAGTAGTGGTGACTAGTTGGTACGAACTGACTCATTAATGCAAAATGATTTTGGTAATTTAAAAGTTGAAACATGACTTCATCTTGAGCTAGATTAGAAACATGCTTTGATCTTGTTGAGTTTGATTTGCTTGAGGACAAATAGAGATTTAAGTTTGGGGATGATAGATTAGTATTTTACCAACTTTAAGACTACTTTTTACTTTTGTTTTTGAATCCAAAAGCGTTATTTTGTGCATATAATGTTATATTATGCTTGGTTTCAGATTACAAGTATTAATGAAAGAAGATTTGAATCAAAAGAACAAAAGGATGAGCCAAAGTGTTGATTTCAGTTGCAGCAGGGCAGGACGCCCCACCCCTACTCTGTGTGGTCGCTCAATGAAAGAAACAGTGAGTAGGGATATTTGGAGCTCAATATGGGCAGCTCACCTCAACTTTTGATGGCCCGCCACTAATGAACATGTGACCCTCATGCAAATCATGGTTGCCTATTCCTAACTCCCCGTTGTTAGGTGACCGCCTCATCCAATGGAAAGGGCCGCCCAAATCTGGAAAATGAAGAATAGGCGGTCGCCTTTATGAAGATGCACCCCGCCTTAACTTGCAATGAGCAAAGTGAAGTCAGCAAACGTACAAAGGGCGACCACCCCATGTGTTTAGGCGGCCGCCCAGCCCCAAATGGCCAGTCTTGTCATTCTGAAATATACCTAGTCTACATATAAAGTGCTAAGATTTTATTCTATTATATTCTATAGCATAATATTAACTACTTGGGGCAAGACTTGGGAAGCAAGTAACAAAGATTTCTTCAATTGTAAATAAATTTAACTTCTTTTTCCAAGATCAATACATTACTTTATTCCATTACATGAGTTTGATTCCAACCCCTAGTATGAGTAGTTAAACTCATAACTAGGGGTATAAACATGCTATAGTAGTTGAAATTCAATTGGTAATTTTTAGTTTCACTTATTTAATCTTGGACTTGATTATCTATCTTCTATCACTTTAATTTCTCAAATTTGGTGCTCACGACACTAGGATTACATGCCTATTTAAAAATTTAAAGACTCTGGTGAGATTAATTGGCTTAGGATAACAGAGCTAGCAAGGATTTGAGTCATGTAGGCTAGATTAGCCCGGCTCATCTAAAAGAGGTCACTAGGGATCAGTCCTCTTTACTTGGGTCAATGAGTTAGTACTTTATAAGCCAAGCTATGACTCTGGCGAGCGTAGCGAGATAGACCTCTCTTAGGCGTGGCTGATCTTAGAGGTTACTTTAGATTGACTCCATCATACTCACACCCATCATAAGTAAATGCAATGATTTTACCCATAGGATGAAAACTACTCTAGTTGTCTACGCCCCTAGGCTTCCTTTTATTGATTACATACTTTGTGCTTAGTTTAATTGCTAGTCCTTAGCTTTAGAGTTAAAATTAGTTCAAAACCACTTTATATTCCTAGGACTATGAACTTTACTAGTCTGAACTGTTAGATCCAAATTGTAGATTACATACTACATCTACCCCAAGACCTATCATGTCAAATCATTAAGATAATAAAAATACTAGATGCGGAAGTGTACCTGAATCTGTAGGAATTGATGTAGCCCTGTCGTCTTACAGTTAGGTCTTCCAAACCATTACGTGAGGCGGCTGTCACTTTTCCAATGATGAGATATCAGAAAAGAAACCCTACGTCTGGTTTGGAGACCATAACTCTATTTATAGTTGCACACACTTTAGGTAATTCTAATTAAGCCCATCATTTAATTAGAATATACATCCGGGTATCTACATATAAGACCCATACTTTATGAGTTATTTAATTAGGCCCGTCAACTTTAAACTTTAGCAGATCACTTTAATTGGGCCAACCTTTAATGATAGCAGTCAACTTACAATTACTATTGATACATATGTATGTGTAAGTCCATAAATTCTTACAATCTCGCACTTGGACTACACATATATACACATAGCCTTATAATTGTATATCACCTTATGAGCTCCAAATATTTGCTATCTTAAACTGAAGTACCTCTAAACAATCTCGTCCATCAATCATGTCAACATATAACCATGGCGGCTTTCGCTGCATTTATATCACAACTAAACCTTCCTTGATCACGTATACCAACATAACCAAATGACATAGATCAAGTATGGATGCGTAGCGTGGAAATTACATGTAATGTGATCTAGACATGCCTATTTCCAACTGGTCCAACCGAAAAACAAGTCAGAGTGGAAACTCAACCGAATACTTTATTTCTGCAGAAATTTCCTTAGAATATCCATAAACTGAAACTGTAAACCTGAAACCATAAACCGAAAACTGAAGTGTGTCTATCAAAAGAACATTGAAAGGTTACAAACTCCCACTGAAACTGAATATCCTTAACCGACATGCCACCTCAATGAGCACCGTGCTCATGAAAAGCCTTCCGTGGTAGTCCCTTAGTATGTGGATCCACAATATGGAGTTTGTTACATTATGTTCTATAGACACCTGACCACTCTGAACTCTAACTTTAACAACCAGGAACTTTATGTCAATGTGCTTTGAATTTACCGAACTCCTGTTGTTATTGGAATATGAGACTGCTAACTTATTGTCACAAAATAACCTTAGTGTCTTTCAACTTTATCATTAATTCGCAGCCCAATGACAAGATTCTGCAGTCATATTCCATAACTTTAATGCCTTATAATGCACCATAAACTTTATTGTCATGGTGAATTGAGCTATGAATGTAAATTGCACACTCTTCCTGATGTAACTCATCCACCAAGTATACAAATATAGCCTTTGCATTATCTTGGCGTCTAGTAAAGTCGGTATCTGAATACTTTAACCTTTTCGACTTCTAGTATGTGAGCTTAAAATAATTTGTTCTCTGTAAATACAACTTGAACTTTTGGCTGCTACTTAGTTATTAATTTTAGAATCACTCAAATATATGGCTAACATCCCAATAATGCACACAATATTTGAATGCATACAAACCTGAGTATGCATTAGACTTCCAATAGCTAAACTATAAGAAATCTTTTGAACATCGTTAGTTTCAAATTATTCTTAAGAACACTGTTTGAGACTGAACCTTTCTCCTTTAGCAATAGGGGTATCGTCTAATTTACAATCTTGTATACCAAATCTTTAATACCTTTTCAATATAGGCTTTTATGATAATCCAAAAGTACCTCAAGAGTAATCTCGATGTATCTGAATCCTTATTCAAAACTTGCATCACCAAGATATTTTATCTCAAAATTCTTTATCAAAAGTATCTTGGTCTTACGCAACAAGCCTAAATCGTATGAACCAAGAAATATATCATAGACATACAAAACCAGAGAAATATGCTTACTCCCACTGACCTTGTGATATACAAAATAATCATCAAGATTTATCTCGAAACCAAATGAGACAATAACATAAAGAAATTTGTGATACCATTGATAAGACGCTTGTTTAAACTCATAGATGAATTTTCTTAATTTGCAAATCATCAACTTTGCACTATAAAATACAAAGTTTTCTAGTTGCACCTTTGTTCATCAAAATAACCATTGAGAACAACAATATTGTATCCATCTATGTAGCTTAATATCAAAATATTTTATTAATGCCATTATAGTCCTGAAAGAGTCTTTCAGTGAAACCGAAAAGAAAGTCTCTTTATATAGATGCCTTCTTATTTCTAAGTGAAGCTTTTAGCGATAAGACGTGTCTTATACCTATCCACGTCGCCTGTCGAATCCCTTTTGGTTATTAATATCCATTTTCAACCAATGAGCTTCGCACCTTCAGCCAACTGGACAAGGTCTCACACATCATTGTCCTTTATGTGCTTCATCTCTTTATTCATGGTATCAATATACCTCTGAGAGTCAGAACTTTTCATGGCTTGACAGAAGTTGATTGAATCATCTTCCATCATTCCAATGCCAACTTTATGTTCTTAGAGAAATACAATATAATTATCTGAAATTGCACTTCTCCTCTCTCTCTCTCTTTATCTTTTTAATGGCATTGGTTCTTGAGGTTGTAGAGTTTGTTCTTCGGGAACATATCATTGAACATGAAGTTCAATAATATTATCTTGATCCAGAGTTGCTTCTTGAACTATCTCAGGTATAGAAAACTGTTCCTGAGCATAGTCAATAGCAATCTGAGGAATATCAACATATACCTATTCCAAGACAATGTCTTTTATTCTTTCTTCCCCCCAAACTCAACATCCTCAAAGAACTGTACATTATTCGTCTCATAATAACCATAGCCGTGGGATCCTCAAACTTGTAACCCCTGAACTTTTCAGTGTATCCAATAACATAGCAACTGAACGTTTCTTTGTCCAGTTTCATTTCTTTTGGCCTAGAAGCCTTGCCTCAACTGGACATCCCTAAATGTGTAAATACTTTAAACAAGATAAATGCTTATCCAAAATACATAAAGGATCTTTTCAGTTGCCTTTAGTCGGAACTCTGTTAAGTAATAAGTTGCGGTTTTTCTAATGAATTAAACAATGAAAGCCATATCTTGAAAATATGTCTATGAACCTTATGAGATATAGATGGCATATCAAAGAAACCATAGAGAACTTTCCACAAATATCAGTCTGTATAAGTTCTAAGACGTCTAATTTTTTTGGCTAAAAAATCTCTTAACATTTATTTGTTTCCTTTTATGCGATTTACGCATATATCAAAAAATGGATAAAACTAACTGGATCGAGAATGCTGTCAGACACAAATCTCTTTTTCTCTGTTTAGAGATATGACTTTGTTGACATCCAATTTTGTCCCGAAAATTTTAATTAAATATCTAATTATCTAATTAATGGACAATTTTAAAAATTAAATGTAATTGTTTGATTTTTATGGAAAAGGCCAAATTTTGCAAAGCGTAGCGTAATTCCTATCCTACTCATGCAATCCTTTTTCTTAGTTTATCCTAAAAGAGAGCCAAATGTGCAAATTCTAACTTAAATTTGGCCTACCCATGCAAACTACATATATACAATACAACACACACCCTCACCCAATTCAGTTTTCCCCTAACCCGTTCCCTAATACCCGACCTGCAAGAACCCTAACCCAATTGTCCCAAATTTTCCCGCTTCCCCCCAAAAATCCCATCAGTCCCCACTCAAAATCCAGCTATGAAATCGTACACCAGTAGCGAATAGGAAACTCCCAGCGTCGTCCTTTTGCCAAGAATAATCCAAAAATCTAGCTTTCATACCGTTAGACAGATCAGGAGCGTCCAATGTGGTGGGATTTGAAATAAACGATTCAGATTCGCTCGTCCTAAGGTAAAAAATCCATTTCCCACATCGTTTTGCACCCCTTTTGAACCCTAGCATTTCCCTATAAATACTCCTTTCATTCACTGATTTTGGTTGTCGGATTTTGGTTGAAGGAATTGAGGGACTTCGGAAACGAGGACTCTCTTAGTGCTTTTTTAATAGCGATTTCATTTTTCCTTCCTAATTTCCGACCTTTAAATTTTGTGAATCGTCGAGTTGTTGTCACTTGTTCAAGTGCATATTTCGACAGATCAATCGCCTCTTTTCACTGCCTCGCAAAAGATCAGTGTTTCCCTTCCTTTCACTGATTTCTTTCTTTTATAATTATGTAGCATAAATGCTGGATTTGCTTAGTTGTTAATTTAAGTGAATAGTGTACATATATAAACTGAGGTATGCAGCAGTCATTAGAATGTTATTTGAGATCTGTTTAAATTAAGTAGTTGAATCCTAAAGTAGTTTAATGTCTTGTTAAGTTTTCTGTCATTAGAAAATAGGTAATGAAATAAAGAGAATATGGGTGAGTGGTGATCTGATGTGGGTGTAGCTAATTTTTCTGTGAGGAGTTGAGAGGTTTGGTCAGGCTTAGTTCAGTCAATGAAGAATAGATGTTCAGAGAAAGGTGAAGTTTGTGTGCGTGTGTGTGTCTGTTTGTATGTATGAAATGAATGCTTGTGTGTTTGTGTCATTCATTGTAAATTCCCAAGTCTTTAAGTTTCAGTCTTAGCTTAGAAGATGTTTTAAACTCTGAAATTTTACCTATGATAGATCCTTTTCCATTTTGATGTTTGTCTGGTCCAAAATGTTGTTCCTTTCTTGATTGGTCGATTCAAAAGTTGGAATTCTGCCTATGTTTTATGTTTTGCAGTTAAAGTCATGGTCTGCTTCTCTGTTTCTGTTCTTGTCTTTCTCTGTTGAGGCTGTATAGTTTGTTCTGGTTTAGTTGTTCCAGGGAGGATGGTAAAGGTGTAGATAGTTATTTGGAAAGATTAGAAAGGAGGCAGGGCTGTTCTTCAGGTGTGTGTGTGTGATAGAATTCGGGTTTGTTCCTGGTCTGTAGAAGTGATTGAGGATGTATGTTCTCTGGTGGTGCAGGTGGTTGAGAGGGTCTGTTTGGGTTAAAAGAGGAGATGGAGGTAAGCTGTTAAGGGGATTTTATCTTTGATGTTTGTTCCGGAGCAGTGTAGAGGCTGGTTTCTAGCTCCTTAGCTGATTGAGAAAGAAGTAGAAAGGGTAGTCTTGCAGGTGGCTAGAGAGTGATTCAAGTAGAAGTTTAGGAGGCCGTTTGTGGATGAAGTTTGTTTCTGCTCTCTGTTTAGTCTTGTGCAGGTGAGTATGAGGGAGGTAGGTTAAAGCTGATGGTCTTAAGATGGAGTTATGGAGGCTATTTAGGTTGGAGAATGATGGTTGCAGGTCCTGGATCCATGACTGGATGTTTGGAGTTGATTCTGGATTGCTTCTGGCCTGTGTAAATGTGTGCAGGGATGGGCAGTGTTGTGCCCCTGAAACTGTGGTGTTTGATGTCTTAGAAAGGCTGCAGGTGTAGAATTTAACTTAGTTGCTTGCTTGGTAGCTCGCAAGCAAGTGCTCTGGTGTCCAGGGGTTGAGTTAAGAGTGATGTCGTGGGGTTTCTGTTACTTGAAGCATTTTTTAGTCATTGCTTGTTTTCTGTTTCAGTTCTTGCGTCTGCGCGTATGTTCATGTACCCTTATAGTTGAGTTGTGTAGCTCATTTCCGCTTTCTTGATTTGTGTATGTTGCTTGGCCTGAACGAAATTCTGAGTTCCTCCTGCCAAAATACCTTCTTAGCTGTGTGATTTAAGTTTTGTTATTAAGATTGCCTACATATCTATATATATATTAAAAGGAAAGTCCTAGCCATTAATAATTAGCCAAGTGGCAATAAATTAAAATGACACATGGCAATTTTAAGACAAAAATTAGTTATTAGTTACTACATTTGAAATTTAGTTAATTTTAATTAAAATATTAACAAGTGGCACAACTCTATTAGTTGTTAGTTTTTAAGGTAGTTATGTCGGGATAAAATTAGTTTTCACATTTTAAATTGAATTTGAATTTTAATTTAAATAAAAATAAATCAGCAAGGTTTAAAAATTGTATCTTTACACTTAGCAATATTCGGAAAACCTCCAATCCTAATCCATGCGAAAAATGGTTTTGGAGCATGAATCAAAACTGCTCTTTTTAGGTAAATAAGTTATTTTTTAGTTAGGTGTAGTTATTTTAGCTACTTTTGAAAATTTAAATTGAAATTTTAAGCAATTTGCTCCATGACTCTTAAGCCTTCTCCTCCTAAAAATACTAAACGTGGTTTTGAAGTAGTGGTAGCCTATCTTAACTAAAACAGTAAGTTTTATTTTTATTTTAGACTTGAATTGATTTAAATAGAATTTGAATTTAACCAAAAAAAAATTAAAAAAACGAAAAATTGCTAACTGAAGATAGAATTTTAACCTGAGTTGGTTTCTCTTAGATACGTGTATTTTAGTAACCTTTTGCCTTCTATATTAGTCTGTATCTATCTAAATAAAATTTCACTTTTTCTCATTCTTTTTTTGCTTCGTGAATTTGTTGCAGCCTTATGGAGTAATCCACCTAAAGATTTTGTTATGTTGATTTAGATAAAATCAATTTCTACAATATCACAAGGCGACGAATAGGATATATACATTTAGGTCGCCTGTTAATAGGTATATCTTCTTCTTTCGTAGATATATACATTTGTACTGTTCATATCTGTATTTTTATATTATAAAGTTTGGGTCAACTTCTATATAAACTTTATATCAACTAGAAAAAGGATTGTATTGTTATTGTCGAAAAATCTCTTGGCAGACAAATACAAATTGTGATATTAGGGAAGGAGGACCTTATCAACAAATATGGAACAAGCAAAGCTGCTACAACTGATGCTATTAGCTTTACCAGGGAATTTGGGTAAGTTAGAGTCCTCGATCTTTTATCGCCTTCCTATCTTCTTTGTTACCCTTTGTTAACCAAGACAAATATTTTGAAGGATGAAGTTAATCTGTTTATTTCCTCATTTTTTTCTCTATCTCTTGATGATTGAACGAATCTTGATATATATATTTATAGATCAATTTTGTGCTTTATATGTGTGTGCACTTTTTATGTGTGAGTTTTGCAGATTTCGTCTACTACCTTTCTAGAGCGTACATATGTGGTCGTGAAGAGGTAAGAGATCCAGTCTTCTATTTATATTGTTGGTATATAGTTAACAATATCTGCTTTATTATGGGTTTGTTCTCTTTCACTAATAATACCCAGTATTTGAGGATCTTCTGACCAAAACAAACTAATTTTTCTTTGTGGATAGTCCAGGCTGAAATGCTTAGGATCATTGAAGTGTTGCACATCTGGATAAGAGAGAATATGCTCTATAAGTATATTTTCTTTAAGTCAAAGGGTTTATGCATGTTCTGCATTGATATAAATTATTTACATACTTATAAGATTGCCTTACTTTAACTCATGTTTTATAAACTGCTAATATAGAATTGTGCTCATTCGACTCTCATTAGTGGAACCTGCCATGAAGACATTATGATCTTTTTGCTTAGAGAACCACTGTTGCATATTCATGAAAGTTTAGAGGTAAGTTATGGCAATATGACTTTTGTGATATAAATGTACTTGCAATTGGCTCTATTATCTATAGAACATGAGTTAAAGTATGTTAAAATAACAGTTATGGTAGTCTATAAAACATGAGTTGAAGTAATTGTCTGTTAGTAGTCTATTAAACATGAGAATAGAATAGAGATTTCTTTTTATCCTTTTGAGAATATTATGGTACCTTGAAGGAATTTACCGTTTACATCGTAAAGTTTCTATTGATCTTTAATGGCAAAAGAAAAATTCAAGAATGGGAGTTATTAAACCTTTGTAGACAAGAAATAGAAAAATAGATTTGATCTTAGTTTCTCTATGAATAATCAGGCAAGGTTGATTATGTTTAGTTTTTTTATCACTTGGATTAGTCTATTTCTCGTGCGTTTTTATTGGAGTAGTAGTTGCTAAGCTTATAATGAAACAAGACAAAGCAAGCTCTTACTTGATGTGATCAATTGAAAGATAAAATTTATGAATTGGTTATTGCTCATTTGTTTGTTTTCCTTTGATTTGAAATAAAACGGTATTGAATTTGACTTCAAGATAAAATATTTTCTCAAAGATAAACCTAAAGTTTTGACTCTAATCAAAATATTCATTACTAATCGAATTTCTAAACCTATACGTAGAATTGTAGATAAGATATGATATATATTATGGGATATATATTTGGATGTACTTGAAGAACTCTACCAGTTCAATTCTTCTACTTTCTGCTTTTTTTGCTAAGTTATATGTATTGTATTGCTTTCAAAATTTAATTTCCTCAATTATTTAATTCCAGGTGTTTCTACCGAGAGAATAGCTTTTCATCCACTATGCTAAAAACATTCCTTTGATTGTTCTATGTGATAGTCATGAATCAATATTTGGTATATTTTTATCTTTCTTTGAATTTTTCCATAACTGCTTATGTCTTTCTATTTCAACAAGCTTCTTTGTTGATTTCTTTCAAATTTTTATATTAATGGTGGCTATCTTTTAATTAGGGACGTGATTCTAAATTAAAACTAATTTCTGATTTACATTATTTGTTTGTTGGAATATGTTTTTGTTACTAGGAGGAGAGAGCAGGAGGAAATTCCTGGATATGTTTAGTATTACATGGGCTATTTTATTATGGGAATAAAGCCGTAAATTGGAGGAGAAGGGCTAATGGAAATACAAGATACAATATACTTCAAGTACAAGAGTGGTTTAGCAAGATGCGCATGTGAAGAGAGTGCAACGATAGGCTATTATGAATCAGATGCTATTTTAGTGTTCTCACTAGGTCTTTGCAAGCTTTTATTATCTGAAGAAACAGATAAACTAATTATTTCATCCCACAAGTTTTGTAATATTTATATAATTTGTTCCTACTCTGTTTTTATTTTTATTTTTTTTGGGGTCTTCTGATTATTAATATTGTTGGTTGATTTGCATTAATATTTTTGAAGTTCTCTTGGTCCATTGACATAGCGGATATGAGAATTAAGATGTTATGTGATATGAAAGATATTGACAAGAAAATTCTGAGAAGAGAATGGTCATGTACATGCTCTCTAGATTCAATCAATTATTTCAAATTAAAGCAACTCCTACACTGGAGGGGGGGGGGGGGTAGATTATCATAGATGTCTAGAAGAATTAGATCAGCTTATTCTTTAATTGTAATCATGGTGAATTCTGTATTTTATTTTTGTAGATAGAAATTACTTATCATATTGATTTTGTTCAATGTAAAGAAATCGAAATTAAAAGCTTCTGTTAACTAAATATTGAACAAATCTATTATCATGAGTTATCGCAGTTAAAAGAGAAGGAAATATTTTAGAAAGATTAAGAAAAGTTGGCCAAAAGTTTATTTAACTTATAAATTTTTGCAAGATCACAACTTCATATAATGAATTTGGTTTTATATTATCTGCTCACTACGTATTGGCTATGATTAATGTTCTATAATATAGCCGCGCATCGCGCGGGTACTATACTAGTATAATGAATAGGTGAGTAAAACCTTGGTATGAGCTGTCTGGTAGTTAATCTCCTATACTTTCTTAAGAGAAATGTTGTAATTCTTGTTATCTGCATTTTGTTGATGTTTCTTATATGAAAATGTGCTAATATTTATCTCCAATTTCTTTTGCATACTACAACTTGGGGGATGAGTTGGCTAAACTCGCAAATGGGGATTGCTTACATTGGCTTGGAGTCACTTAAGGTCAAGTTCGCACTCAAGTTTTCAAGAAATGGAGACCTATAGAATTTTGAAAATTCTTTGTTGAGCCGCTTGATATAACTTAGGCTCATGGGCATAATGTATAAAAGATAAAATTCAAGGCTCCCATGAGTTTGTCAAATTTTCCGGGTTCTTCTTCTAAATCCATCTCTCTCCCCTCTATCCCTTAGAAACTGCATGTCTATAGTAATTCCCCGTAGATAATTATTGTAGAATAATTTATTTGATTGATTATGAATGAATGTTTAGTTATTTATTGAGTTATTTTGTGAATATTTTAATTCTTTAGAATCTCCATCTTATTTACGAATTTTAAATCTTTTAGTTAAATAATGCGTGCAAGCCAATTCGTAATAATCATAAAATTGCTTTTAAAATACAACTTTAATACAAGTCTTCAAGTCAATTATTTTTCTTATTAAAGTCATTTATTTTCCCTACCTTTTTTATGTACACTTGATTTTAAATTCAATTAGTGCCACTTTAAACTGAAATACTTTTGAAAATCGCATTCTTTAGCTATTTTGTGAAAACCGAAGGATTAACCACATTTTGTGGATTTTCGAAAGTGCTTTCAAATTGAAACCTTCTTTCGAAAAAAATTGAACCTCTTACTTAGAATCTCTGAAATAGACCACTTCCTTAAAACGGAGTGCTTGCACGTATTATTTATTAATTATTTCCTAATTCTCTTAAATTAGGCGGCGGCTCCAAAAGAAAGCCCTTTGGAGTCCCATTTTGTTGAAATATACCCGAAACCTATCTTTTCCTTAAGAAAGGGTAATTTTTTGGGGTTCAACAGCTTGGCGACTCCGCTGGGGATACCTTAAGGTTCTAACCGCAAGGTTTTCACAAGATAACTCTTTATTTGTTTATTATTTGCAAAAAATAGCATGTTTAGTTAATTTGATTATTTGCAATTGTTTGTCACTGAAAGCATGTCACTACACTTTATTTGTGCACATATAAAACTGGCATTCCGTTCATATTTCCCCCACTCCTGGGAGCTTCTTCATGGTTACTTATACCCGCGAGATGTATGCATTTACACCTGCAACTTACAAAAAACCCTTTAAGAAAGAGTGCGCGTACCTGCGGGGTGAGCGGATAGTTTTACTACCGCGTGACCGCTTGCCACTCAAAATAGCCTTGTGTTTAGTAAACCCACTCTAGAGTTTCCGTTAGGAACATGCATGCATAAACCGTAGATAGGACCCGGTCCTTGGCACCGCCTCCATAGTTAGGAAAACCTCCCTTTTTGTTAACGGATTTTTAAACCCAACAACAGTACATATTATGTGTTTATGTGATAACGGAACTTCCAGTCCAAGCCAAGTTTTACAATTAATTAGATTTAGAATACTTTTTTTAATTTTGTAGACTAGAAGATACTTGAATTCAAGAGGTATTTAAATAGTCATCAAGTTGAAATTGTGAAGATACTTGGAAGAAGATTACAAGCTAGGGGAAAGAGACGTCGAAAGGATGATAAGACGTTCGGTCCATTTGATCGATGTTTGATTCAAGCAAGTTTTTGGATGTAAACAACATTTGGAACCAGATATTAGAAATTACACTGATTGCGCAAGCAAGAAGAAATTGATCCTAACCAGGCCCGCACTTCAGTCCCATTGCCTCCTCAAGCCTGATGCAGCGTAGTTATAGCAGTTATTTATATTTTCATTATACTCAAAACGATGTATTTAAATTATGTCCGGCACTTTCTATTTTTTATGTAACAATGATGTACTCAAAATCAAGTTATAATGAAAGAAAATTATTATTACTGTTATTGTCACTTACTCTAAATTCGATTATTGCAAAACCGGCTTGGACTACTTTTCATTATCACCTATTTGGAGTCTTAGGCCCACCTCTGGCACAAAGAGGCACCTTACAGGGTAGGACACGCCTGCATCTTTAATTACGCTTGATTACTTGTGTTTGCCACATATCAATTATTTGTCTACTATGCAATAACTTGCTAAATGTGCTAACCGCCTGTAATTCATTTGCATTGTTTGTTGGGTAACTCAAATTGCTTAATATTGCGATTTGACTAACGCTGTATTTGTTTACCGCTTTATTCTCTTTATTCATTTAATTACTTTATTTACTTATAATCTGAATGCATGCATATTATTATTATTCTAAAATACCTTTTGAATTTTTATTTGGTTTGCCTTAATTTTACAAAAATATTTTTTAGCGTCAAATTTTAAGTATTCTATTCTTTTAGTAAATATAATATTTTTCAGAATTTAATAAGCATTTTGTGTCTAGTTTTCTTTAACAAAATGAGTGTCCTGCTCAAACTTTTGGGTCTTTTTCAGTACTGGCTCGATTTTTTCCTTTTGGAATAAGTTGACCCGTCAGTTTCATCTTTAATAAATTTTATTAAATTTGGTATGCGTTGCTAAAGGGTTAATTATTTTGAACATCAAGATCAGGACCTATGGCTCGTCAAAATATTGTGATTGACTTGACTGAAAATGAGGAATCCCACAAAGACAAGGTTAACAAGTTTGAAGCAACCGTGGCAAGTTTGGAAAAGAGACTCAATAGCCTTACTGAATTGGTTGCCGCGCTCATGGATGCTCGCAACCCAGTGTGAAATATGCCAAGCCCAGGACCAAGTGCTCCTGTTGCTCCTATCCCTACTGTTGCACCTCCTACAAGTCAAGTAGCTCCCGCATTCGAATGTGATGCTCAAGAATTCCCCCACCTGCATGCATTCTTGTTGGAGAACGGGTTCAGTGTCTCATCAAAAACTAGCAATGAGAAAAGCAACGAGAAAGGGCTTCCCAATGCTAAAGATAGCAATGGCACAATGATAGATGAGAATGCTCTACCATCTCAAGTAAGCTTAGGGGAGGCAGAAAGTGAACATGTGAATGTTCTTGACTCAGCTGATCCACCAATGTATGACGGAACAGGAAATCCTCGTGATCACTTGAAAGCATACCTTGGCTGGGTCGCAAGGTATGGACCAAGCAATGAAACCAAGTTGATGATGTTTGCTAGGACACTTAAGGAACCAGCTTTGACATGGTTTGCAATACGAGGTCCTTGGAAATTGGACAGTTGGGATAAACTAGCCCGGGACTTTGTCACGCATTATGAATTCTCGAACCCGATTCTGGCAAAGGGCAGTCCATTGAAAAGAAAATATGCAGAGCTTCAAGTGGAGCCGGTTGCAATAACTGACAAGAGAATGTGTGGCTTAGTTGAGGTGCAATCTAAAGACAAAGGAAAAGCTGTTATGCCAATCCCTTTGCCACCCATAGCAGAAAAACCTTATGACATCGAGCAAATGGTTGTCAATCCAGGTTTTCAGTCAAGCCGCCACAAAGCACCTGCTGTTGCATTCACACCAATACCAGGATCTTATGCAAACCTGTTTGAAAGGCTTCTGAGGGTCGGTTTGGTATATCTTGCAAAACCAAAGCCGTATCGATCACATAAGCCTGAAAATTTGAGAAAATTTTGTGCTTACCATTCAGGGATGCAGGGGCACAGTATTGAAGAATGCACTTTATTGAAGAAGAAAGTTGAAAGCTTGATCAAATCTGGCCATGTCAAAATTCTACCTACAAACGGCATTGGCGAACCTTTTGTTGCAATCTTACCGTATGCAAAGGGAGATCCCTCAAAGAATGGCATTTAGGCACCTGTCAAGTTCCAGAAAAGCAGTAGAGTTGCAGAAGCAGAAGTTAGTTTATTTGCATTATTAGGAAGTAACTATTGTAATCTCCTTTTATTAGTTTTGTTGAAAGAAAAGAAAGAATATCAAAATTATGAATGTTTGACTCTATTTCTATGTTAGCAAACTACGGTAACCGGTTTCCCAAGGCGGGAAGCGTAGGCAACTCATATCGAGTTTCGGTTACATCGGCATTTGAAAAATCTCTTCTATGTAAGCAGAACTACGCACGATCTGATTCCCAAGGAGGGATACGTAGGCTCCCCCATCGGGCTCGACCCTTTAGTATTTAAATTTTAATTTTTCCAAAGATAGAAACTGGGGCAAATTTTGCAAAGCAAGTAGAAGACGTGGGAGATTGCAACCGGGGCAGCTTTTGTTAAGTAGTTTGAAGTATTGAAAGTCATAACTGGGGCAGTTTTTGCAAAGCAAGTTGAAATGTTTAAGTCATAACTGGGGCAGAATTTTGCAAAAAAAGCAAGGTGAAGACATTGCGTTAGTTTGGTCATTATTAGAAGCAGTTTTCAAGGATTGGTGCAGACTGTCATTTTGCAAGGAAGAATCGATAGTCGAGCAAAGCATTGATGTTCAAAATAAGCCGACCATTTTAGAAAATTGTGCCAAAATGGTCTAGCACGCATACTGATTTAGTAAAACATTTCAAAGTTGTTTTTCTCAATTCGCGTCTTGAAAAATCAAATTTTGTTGATCATTGAGTTTCGAACTTTCAAATATTTTACTCCTTTGTTGAGTCGGGAATTTGGTCTCATCCATTCGTCCTAATGGCCTATTTTATACTTAAAATCCTTATGCATGCATTGCTATTTTACGTATTAACTTGCTTTTGTTCAATAAACAGAATTCATTTGTTAAAGGTTGGCTAGCATTGAATACTGAAATGGCTGAAAATCTGCATCAAGGACAAAACAACATGGCAAAGCAGCTTCAGGCAACCAGTTCTGGTATGGGAATCTTGCAAGCACAGAATGATGATGTTGAAGAACATGATTGTCAACTTTGTCAACACTAGCAAACATTTGCCAAATACAAGCTTTACCTTTAATCCACCTTACTCAACAATGCCTCATTACCCAATGCCTATACATACTGTATATCCACAAAACTCACAAGAATATCTCACCAATCCCAGTGCTTGGCCAGCTGCAACTTTATACCCACCGCCTTTTGTCACTATGCCTGCTGTGGGGAGTCAATCAAATCAAGTGATAGTACGCCCACAAGAATTGCCTAGAAAAGAAGTTGAGACAACTGATTTACATAGCATGAAGAGACAAATCTGCAATTTGCACAAGGTCATTAGAGATGAGTTGCGCTCTAGGAACATTCAGAGTTTATGTTATGAACACTTATGCATTCACCCGGACATTAAGCTTCCACATGGGTATAAGATACCAAAATTCAACACTTTCGATGGAAAGGGAAACCCCTATGCTCATTTGAAAGATTATTGCAGCAGATTGATTGGAATTGGCAAGAATGAAGCTTTGCGGATGAGATTTTTCATTCAAAGTTTATCAAGAATGGCACTTGCATGGTATACCAAACAAAATTTTTCCAAATGGCACACATGGGAGAATATGGCTCATGACTTTGTGGAACAATACAAGTTCAACATAGTAGGAGATCCTGATATATTTGATATGCACAGCATTAAAAGAAAGCCCTTTGGAGTCCCATTTTGTTGAAATATACTCGAAACCTATCTTTTTCTTAAAAAGGGTAATTTTTTGGGGTTCAATAGACTTAATATATTGTGTCAAACGAAGAAAAATATCACCGGTTAGTAAACATGCAAGGATTCTTTAAATAAAGTGATTTTATTAAGAATTTTAGATTATTGTAATCTCATAAAGAACTCGGACCAATCAATTTTGAATGAGAGACAACATTTTTCATATCAAATGAACAACAATAACCAAACTTGTCCAACCTTGAAATGAAAATCAAATTTCGTCTAAAGAAACGGAACAACATAACACTCTCACTTAAATTCAAATATAAACTAGTTCTTAACAATAATCTAAGAGTTTCAACAGCTCTAACCTTAACCGAGTTGTCGTCACCACCATAGATGTGTCTTTCAACATTATTGGACTTTTGACAATTCAGTTATCCTTGCATAGACATACTTGTGTGATGTGTTATACTAGAAACTATCCATGATGTGTGTCTTGTATTGAGTGAAGGCAATTCCATAACTAACAAAGCATCCTAATAACATGCAACTCTACTTAAGAAACATCCTTCCTTAGTTAATTCTTTGTATTATTACCGTAACCACAACTTTCTTACTTTATGAAATTTATTGAAATATGATTTGTCAAGAGTGTACAATTTTCTATCTTTTCATTCTTGACAAATTTTTTTTTAATTTCGGTAATGAATTTCTTAATTTTCTTTATCTTATCAGACATAGTGCCCTAAAATATTTTGGCATGACTTTCTCCATGATAATCATAGACATGAAATTTGATCTCTCTCACCTTTCTATCTCCCTCTTTTCATCAGAGGTACTCTATCCTTACGAAATGGTGGAGAATCCATCTTTAATGTTGTGTCCAGATCCATGACTTCAAGAACAATATTATAGTTCTCTTGCCATGACTAAACTTTGTGTCATTTAGTAGATTGAGTCGATGTTGGCATTAATATTTTGAGTAATAATTTTAGCTACTTCAGAGAACAACAAATAACATGACAGCTCACATAAGACTTAAACCAAATTGAAAATAAATTTGAATAAAGATAAACCCCATCTCAAGATACCGGAAACTCCATTAATATTTCATCTTTGGACAAACTATTAACTTGTAAGTGATATCTTGACGTAGTAATCAAACACTGGTAATAAAGAACATGTCGAATAGTAAATCTTCCTTTGGGCAGATTTATTATTCACACGTAAAACCAAATAATCATTACGTGTTTACTACCACAAAGATGTACATGAAATTCTGTTAAGCATTGATCTTCCTTTGGGCCGATCAACATTCACATAAGTTACACGCACACAACTTTTTATATTTCAAAATGAATAAATCTCCACAAGAGAGGTCACTTTGGCAACGTCTAGTTTCAATTTAATCATCTCAAAATACATACAACTATACCAATATCCAAATTTGAATTCACCAAATTGGAGTTTATAAACTTCCAAGCCAAATAAATTTATGGTGGGCCAAAATCTTAATGAATCACAAGTTTTAAAGTCTGCCAGTATAAATCTTTTCCTTCTGTAAGTTATACTTGAATCACAACCTACCTCAATAACTTTTCTGGCAGCTAACTTTTTAAAGGAGGTAAACACCTCCAAAAACTTGTAACACCATTACGTATTTACGGCGTTCGTCGTCCAGCAACATCCTTTTCCAAGTCAAGGAATATGATGAGTACAAAAATAGTTTCCTTAGATATGCAGTAAATAATTTAACCAAAAATAATAATAATAATTAAGAATTGGGTCAGGATACAAATCTCCTTAAACTCTTGATTTTTAAGGAGGATTTTCCAAATCTTTATGCCACATAAGTGGCGTCAATCCTTTACCCCTTTTATTATTATTATTTTTTTGGTACATTATGAAATTTGTGTCTTTGTTGGCAGCACATCTCATCCAAATCCTTAATGCCACAAGAGCGACAGTAGAAACAACTTGCTTATGTGTTACTATTTTTATTTTACTTTTTTTAAACAGAACTTGTGAACAATCACAAATCAGATCCTTTAAAATTATAAAAAGAATTTCACTTTGTGATACGCAGCCACGCCATATAGCTACTAGATGGAATGATCTATGTAATCCGAAACAACATAAGTACCGAAGGTATTTCTCATACAGAAAATAAATTTTAGTACTTTAAAACTTCTTACTGGGTTTTACTTTTATGGCAGAAACCAGGGAGAGCCTACTCCCTACAATCCAAATCTTTGTGCCTTACATCGGCATCTATGAATTTATATATTTCTTGAAAATTATCTCAATGATTCAACATAACACAGGCTCTGATACCACTTGTTAGATCCAAATTGTAGATTACATACTACATTTACCCCAAGACCTATCATGTCAAATCATCAAGATAATAAAAATACTAGATGCGGAAGCGTACCTGAATCTGTAGGAATTGACGTAGCCCTGCCGTCTTGCAGTTAGGTCTTCCAAACTATTACGTGAGGCGGCTGTCACTTTTTCAATGATGAGATATCAGAAAAGAAACCCTACGTCTGGTTTGGGGACCATAACCCTATTTATAGTTGCACACACTTTAGGAATTCTAATTAAGCCCAGCATTTAATTAGAATATACATCCGGGTATCTACACATAAGACTCATACTTTATGAGTTTTTTAATTAGGCCCGTCAACTTTAAACTTTAGCAGATCACTTTAATTGTGCCAACCTTTAATGATAGCAGTCAACATACAATTACTATTGATACATATGTATGTGTAAGTCCATAAATTCTTACATGAACCACTATTTGTGATACTTTACTTAACTCCTCAGTAGTTCCATGTGGTTTTCGACTCGGTATACTTACCAATATATTTGCATCTGATCGGTTATCCTTTGCGGTGTACTCTTGGCCATGATCAGATAGGTTTTTAAATACGATTGAGGTGTCTACAAAGTTTGGTTAGATTTTAAAGTCACTTGTTAGGTTTTGGAAATGAAGTTTTGCTTGCGAACTCGTCACTAAACAAATTTTAAACAAAGTGTATTGTTCTGAGTTAACTAGTTTTGTTTCACACAAACTATCAATTTATCTAGGTTCGTGAAGTCATTTGTGATATATATTAGCGTGAAACTTGATTTTGATGTTGTTTGGTCACTTTTGGCCAAAACAAATATTTTTGGAAAGTTGAGAACCGACCTCATCATCTTATGTTCAAGTGGTTGAAAATTAGATCTGAAATGATCTATAGATGCGATTTGTCATATCTCACCCATAGAAACTTGGTTTGCCAAACTTCGAGGCCGGATAAGGTGTTTTCATCCCCGATAAAAGTTCTGTAAGATTGGTGATTGCCATTGTTGAAGCTGATGGTCATCAGACTAGGCAACCACTGATGTAGCATGCGACAGGCTATTCTGGATAAGGTGTAATTGTTGTTACTTGGATTTTATTTCAAACTTTTGTTCTCCAAATTTCGGCCATAGTGAGCTCGCGGGGGGAGGGTATTACCCATCTTTTTTTTGGATTAATATTATGATGTAGAACTAGTTTCATCATTAAATTTATAATTTGTTAATATTTAGAACCCTAGTTGGAAAATATTGGTTTAATCTTGCAAGAATAAAATTAAGACTAGATATTTTTAGATACCGATTCTCCATTACAAATGGAGTATTATACTCAAAATTGATGGAGCTTTATCCTTAAAAACATAAGATTCAAGTGTTGGTTGGGATTGTGATATAAACTTGAGTAGGATATTTTTAGTTGATTTGGAGAGACAAATGAACTCCGATTGAGAACCTTATTGGAGATTCAGTTTGCATATAAATGAATATCCTAAATCTACAATTTACTTTGGAATTCAAACATTGACACAAGGGTTGAGTTTTTCCAAAAGTTATGGATATTGTCCCCTAGCCTATTTTGATGCATAGATTCATATTATGGATAATTTGGATCGATTGAATGTCTTTCTAGAGGTCTTAGAATTTGGATTAGTTGTGGTGTTTCAATGGATACAAGGTAAGGGAGAAGATCATCCTATTTTAGAGAAGGTTTTCCACTACGAGAGTACTATTATTGCTTTACAAAATTTAGCATTGATTTAATTGAAACATTATATCATGATTTACATCTGGTTTTGGGTAATATTGAGTGTCAACATAGTATGCGCACTTAGAGGACTTGAGTAAGCTTTGTTATCAGTAATTTGATATTGAGTTTATGACTTGGGTTGTATTTCACTACTGTTAGCATTTTTAATTTAATGGTATTATTACCTTATTGGTATATGGACTATTGAGCACATGGTCTTGCCTTTCATGGTGAGGACTCATGCTTCTGAGTTGTTTTTGCACCTGGACTAGTCTTAATAACAAGGCTTGTGCTACTTGAGTTGTGATAAACTCTACCCTTGATGGTGAGGATTAAGGGTGTCTATTGACCCGGTTTGGGCCGGGACGGACCGGACCGGACCGGAAACCGGTCCGGACCGGATCGGAACCGGCTCAAATCGGGCCAAAATTAAAAAAAAAAAAACGGTGCGTTTCCGGCTCGGCAGAAACATTTTGGACCGGACGAACCGGACCAAAATGGACCGGAACCGGACCGGTCCGGACCGGAACCGGACCGGACCGGACCGGACCGGACAACTGATGGGCTTGCGGAAAATAGCCGTTGGGCAACGGCTATTTCAAGCTTAGCCGTTGGCCCAACAGCCAAAAACGGCTATTTTAGCCCCCCACCCCCCTAGGCGCCCCCATACCCCCCCAACCTATTTTTTTCTATAAATACCATCATATTTCACCAATTTATTCACAATTTCTCAAATATTCTCTCTAAATCTCTATCAATCTCTCTTATTTCTACAAAGGCTATTTGCTAAATTGCATTACAAAAAACTATTTGGAGTAAAGTGGAAATATTGTTCGGTGCGGTTCCGGTCAAGTTTCAACTTTCACTTCTAAGTTCTACATTCTAAGTTCACGATATCAAGTAAACTCGTTCTTACTTTTTATTATCTATTTTATTTTTGTGCACTATTATTGTTTGTAGCATATTTTTGTAATTCGTTCGAAGCATATTTTAGTAATTATAAAAATGTCTAGAATTTGGAGATCAATTACGGGTAGTGGTCGTAGATCACGTGCTTCTAACCGAGGGGGGGATGATAGAATGGCTCGTGCTTTAGGTAAAAGACCAGTTGGTACTTCTAGCGCCCCTTCTCTTCTAGATGATTTTACTCAGGAAGATGACTCGCAATTTCTTCATGATATAAATTATGATCAACCACTAGATAATGATTTGTTAGAGGCCCAATATCAAGAAAACCCCGAAGGGGCTAATTTAGATGATGAAACACCCACTAGTCAATTTCAAGGTGAACCTGAAGAAACTGAATTACCACCTATGCCTCCTAGTAGAGAACCAGCGGGACGAGTCGAAAGATCGGATGTGTGGAGATTTATAACTAAAAATGCTCCGGAGCAGACCGCTAAATGTAAGCTTTGTAAAAAAGTTTGGTCATTTAAAACCGGCAGCCATAATAGTGGGACGGGAAAGTTGAGAACACACTTAGAAAACCATCATAAGGATGAATGGGATAGGAGGCCGGGTGGCCCTCGGTCAGGGAACAGAATGGCTCCATCGCAAGGTAGTGGAGTCCAACAGGAAATTAACCCAGTGACGGGGGGGCTTATGCATTATGATAAAAAGAAAGATAGGGAACAAATGGCAAAAATGATTGCGGTAGAGTGTTTACCTTTTACATTTGCTTCTTGTCAAGGTTTTATTCGTTATATTCAAACCGTATATAATCCATCTTTTCAAGGTTTTCCAAAAACTACGGTTCGAAGTGATATTATAAAATTTAAAAATGAATATAGACAATATTTACGATATATATTTTATCACTTTGACTGTAGAGTTTGTCTTACTACTGATTTGGGTTGTGGTGTTAATGGGTATGAGTATTTAACAGTTACTTGTCATTGGATAGATCTTAACTAGGTAATGCAAAAAAGAATTTTAGCATATTCCGCTGTCGATGAACCACACACGGGATCATTTATTAAGAGAGAAGTTTCGGATATTTGTAAGGCGTATTATCTTAGTGATAAAATTTTAAGTATAACTCTTGATAATACTTCAAACAATGATTATGCTATTGGTAAGTTAAGACCCGCATTGCATCCCCCTTTTGAAGAATTATTTCATGTTAGATGTGCATGTCATATATATAATTTAGTTGTAAAAGATGGCCTTAAGTTATTTGATCCTACTATTGGTAAGGTTAGACTCGCAATTAGTTATATTTTTAAATCTAAAAAACCGGATAGATGGAGGGACTTTAAAGCAGAGTGTGTGAAAGAAGGTTTAACTCCTAGAAGAGTTCCCAAGGAAGTTTCAACTAGGTGGAACACTGTATATGACTCTTTGAATGTTGCTTACACTTTACGAGTGCCTATTACTAATTATTTTAATGGCAAAGTGGCTGTAGAATATCACCTAGAAGAATCTGATTGGCAAAATGTTGAGCGTCTTCTCCTTTTTTTAGCAAAGTTTTTTTATGCTACTAAAGAATTTTCGGGTCAATATTATCCTACAATCACTACCATGTTGTATTTTATAGCTGGAATATCAGAATTACTTAATGATTATAGAGTAGTGACTGGTTATGAAGTTGCGGTAGAAGCAATGATTGAAAAATTTAAAAAAAAATTTTTCCCGATTCCACCACTTTATTACATTGCATCTGTATTACATCCATGTTTTAAACGTTTTAATACGGAAATGCTAATTAGAGAAATTTATCGGACTTTGAGAATTACTGACGAAGAAACACCAAGTGTAGAAACAGTCTGTGCGCAGGTAATTGCAGATTGCCAACGGATTTATGAAAGGTATAGGAGTGCAGCTGATAATGTTGTTCCAAGTGTTCCAAGTGGAGCTGGATCAAGTTCAACGCAGGCTCCCAAAAGAGCTGCAACCGGATTGGGAAGTTTTTCCAGCCTTAATCAAAGGCTTTCTAGCAGGCATTCGAGTAGCAGCGGAGGGTTCAACGAGCTTGATGTTTATCTACTTCATGCTTGCAAGGATGTTGATTATTTTGGAAGCGAGCAACTACTGCCATTTTGGAAGGATCAACAAGCACAGTTTCCAGTTTTAGCAAAAATGGCGCGGGATATTCTAACAATTCAAGCATCATCAGTTGCTTCAGAAAGCGCGTTTAGCCAAGGAAGATTGCAAATTGGAGATCATAGACATTCATTGAAGGAAGAAGCAATGGAGACGGCCGTATTATTCAAAGATTGGATTAGATCGGAGAGAAGAAATTTTGGCTTTGCGGACGATGAACTAGCCGATGTAGAAGCAGCATCCGAAATTTTATCAGGTGATGGAAGTTTGGACAATGAAACTGAGTATGAAGAAGATGACTCTTTGCCACCAGTTCCTCCAGAGGTGCCAGACGAAATTATTCAGAAAATGAGAAGCTTTTTTATTAATATGTAGTTTTTGCAATTTAATATCTATGTACTTTGCAAAAAAAAAAATCAATCATTATTTAATAAAATGCGTTACGCCTTGCTATTAAGTAAATCCTTTGTTATATTCTTAATTATCCTTTAGTCTTTGGCTCTTTGCAATTCAATACTAAATAGTAAAAACTAAATACTAAAATACTAAATACTAAACTACTAAAATACTAAAAACTAAATACTAAAATACTACATTACTAACTACTATAATAATAAAATCTAAATACTAAATATTAAAATACTACATTAGTACATTACTAAATACTAAATAGTAAATACTACTTACTAACTTAGTATTAAAATTGAAAAATAATAATTTACTTACATTATGCTAGATTGCTAAGTTTGGAAAAGTACTCAATTATACTTTTATAAAACTAAAAAACTACATTACATAAAAGTTCTTAGTGCAATAGTAGTTTATTAGATTACTAGTATTAATGTATAAATTATTATTGCATAAAACTAAAATTTAAACAAAACAAATAGCCAAAAAACAAAAAAAAAAATAAAGAAAGCTACCAAATCCGCTCCATTTTGAAAAATAGCCGTTGCCAACGGCCATAAACGGCTATTTTTCCCACCCACACACCCATAAACACCCCTACACCCCTCCCTTACCTATTTTTCCTATAAATACTCCCATATTTCATCAAATTAATCACAATTCAATATTTTCTACTTCAAAAATTTCTACTAAAAGGCTATTTTATTAAATTTTCTATCAACATGGCTGCAAATGCAAATAATGCTAATCAAGTTGAGGGTGCTAATGTAGCAGGTCCGTCTGGTGGTCCAACAAGAACTAAACGATCCGAAGTTTGGGAATTTATCACAAAAAATAATGATACCGGAAAAGCACAATGTACTCTTTGTAAGAGATTTTGGAATTGGGAAGATGGATCAAATACTAATGGAGGGACAATGAAGTTTAAGAAACACTTGGAATACCATCATGCCTCTGAATGGGCAGCTCGTGGTGGTGGCAAATATCTGCAACCACGTGAAAATTGAGTCGCAGAAGTTTAAAATTTATGTATTTTTCTAATTTCTAGTCTACTTTTATGTTTTTATTTTCTATTTATGCATTTCCTTTTTCCAACTTAATGTACTATGTGTGTATTGTTGAATAATATGTGTGTTTTGTGTTGTTTATTTAGATTTTAGTCTACCGATATTTTTTTAAACAATAAATAATATAATGTGAAAAAAAAAAAAATTTAAACGGAACCGAACCGGACCGGTCCGGACCGGACCGGGACCGGCTCGATTGCGTCTGCCGGTTCCAGTTCCGATCCGGCATAGGTGCAACTGCACCGGCCGACCGGACCGGGACCGGACCGATTGGAATTTTTTTTTTTATTGTTAGCACCGGACCGGACCGGACCGGCACAGGTGGACCGGAACCGGACCGGGCCGGGCTAATAGACACCCTTAGTGAGGATCCATGTATTTAAGATGATCTCTACCTAGTCTACCTAGGCTGTTGGTGAGGGCCTCTCCAATTGAATAAGAGAAGAAAGCTCAAGATTCACCGTTTTCGAGCTCCCCCTTTTTGCTATTAGATTAATACTCCGATAAATGAGGATCCATATTGTGTTCGTTAGGGTTGATCGTGTCTAAATTTCCTCTTATTTCATTATTTATATAGTATTGAGACTCTTGGCATAATTAATGTTGTTATTGGATAAATTCATTCTTGTGATTCTACTTCTGTTCCATAGACTTATCGATATATTACTTATTAGACTGTTTTTAAAAAATAGTAAAAACAAGAGGGCTCGTCGAGAATCTTACTGGGTCATGGTGACTCAGTCTCTTACCAATTATTTGTGTATGTTTATTAGTTAAAGCCCAATATAATGGACATTCCTAGACTTGTTCGCGACTATGTTGCAGTGTTGTATATGGATGATAGCACATTGTTCATGGTACTGTCTAGGTTTTGTTTCTTTTAACTAATACTAGTATTGGATACGCGCTTTGCGCGTGGACCCAAAAGGTACATGAGTATTTGATGGAAGGGCGTTAAAAGAGAAAGTTACATTAAAAATTGATAGAAACAATATAGACCCATATAGTATTAATGTACATAAACCATAAATCAAGTCTTTAAAACGACAGAAGCCTCTCTGAAATATCCTATTCAATTTTACATTCAAAATATCCCAACTAACATTTATTATATGAATTAGGCACAACAAAACTAAAACAAAAATGTGACAAAAGTTTATGCATGCACTTTTTTCGGCATTTAGATATTGCACATCGCATAAATCAGCAATATTGCGACATTTGATATAACGAATAAAAGAAAACCTCCTTCAAGAAAAAAGGAAAGTGTTTTTGAGCTATAATGACAACATGTTACTGAAACTTCAATGCATATTAAGCCACTAATTAAAATATTGAAAAAGACTCCTATCGAAGAAATATATATACCACCGCTCTCTTACAATAGTTTAAGATTAACGTTAATAAGTTGGAAAGACTTATTTACTACAGCACAATATCAAAAAATTTAAAGGGAACAGACGAAATGGTACATTGTGTATCAAAAGTACATAAGAGATCAAACACTAATTATGTTACTTTACCATGATAAGAATGTAAGAAAGCCACACAACACTTTATCTTAAGAATAACGTTAGCAAAAGAAAGGGATTTTTAAAAAGCACAATAAAGCAGTGAAAAGTAAAAAATAACTCAAAATTGTGATTCGAATATCTTGACAGATTGTAACACATTATTTATCCTGTTTGCCTAGTCATATAATCAGGTTCAATATGTCCATTTGCGGACATCTGAAAGGGGGAAAAGATATCACATTCAGTGTAGATATTTAAATTAATTGTAAATTTTCCAAATACAGTATTACCTCGATTCATCCACCGTTTGCATGATTGAAAATATAAACCTTGCTGGTAGCTTTGTCTCCTAAGAAAAATTTAAAACTTGCAATTATCGCACAACTGAAAAGGTGTAAAATTCATTTAGCAAAGCCAAAATATAAAAAGTATTTCTTAATTAATAAGTTGACATACTTATCTCTTTCCTTTGATCAATCAATGCATTTATAATGCTTATTACTTTCCAAGATTTGTCAATATTTCAGTATTTCACTATTCTGAGGAGACACATGAAGCACAAACCATGATGAGTATAACGTTATTCACAACATAAAATAATAATAATAATAATAATAATAATAATAATAATAATAATAATAATTAGTTCTACAAAAGCTCAAGTACTTACTCCATATTTGCTACAAATATAAAGCCTCCTCTAACCAAAGTTCGTGAAATTCACTTAAGTGAAAACTAAGAAAGTCGTACTTCCACAAGTATCATTTGTAAAAATTTAAGATCTGGGCATCAATTCTACAAATTAGCATAGACTTTTACTTTTATGTCAAGACAACTTAATTAGTCACGTTGCAGTAGCTTTGATCCCTCCGATCCGGAAATATTGAACTGTCAAAAGAGAGGAATGAAACTTTTCTTACTACAAACACAAACTACTTCTGATAAGTATAAGACTAAAATTAATAATAAGAATTATTATTATGTAAATAATTTATAAAATCCTATAAAGAGTTACCAAATTCTATTGCTTTATTTTTTCGCCTCATCCAAGGATACCATGTGAAATTTTCAGCAGACAATGTCATATTGTCCTACGGAAAGAACTAAGGTAATTGCATTCATTCACAGTAGCTAAGCATAGTATAGAAGAAAAAAGAAGAAATGATGAGTTGGGATCTAATCTAAAAAGTCCAAAACATAGAGTAGATTTGTTCATAGAAATTATTTTTATAATTAACTGCAATTTCGAAAGAAAAATCTTACCTCTTGTCTGAGGAGAATGATGATCAATACAAAGAGAATGAATATATATTTTATATATTGCATTAAAAGTGACAAAGTAGGATCATGAATATAGATCTATATAATATGGCGTCCACTCAAATTAATTATGAGACAATCTCTTCAATATTTGAAATGGGTGCCTTTATAAGCAATTAAGCGTTGCATCATTTGTATTATTTGCTTTCATTTGTCTTAATAAGCACTAAGCAGTCATGTCCAATGAATGAGATTAAGTACCAGAATATGTAAATTAAAGCTTAAACAGTAGGCTTTATTTAATTTTTTGAGAGATGGATTAGGTATCTATTAAGAGCGTTTCTTAAAATTCTAAGCATCAGCAGAAAGTAAATGACAGCAACTGAATGGTTGCTTTTACCTTGTGTTAAGAGGTTTAAATCACTAATTATTTAGTCATGTTTTTTTCTTCATTTAATGGCAAAATACATATTTTGGTACCTTAACTTGTCCCGAAAATACAGTTACACACCCTAACTTTGCGGGCGACCTAAGATTCCCCTTAACAAAATCAAAGTGGTATTAATACACACTTGAGATATATATAACCACTTGCACCAAAGGAGGTGCTCCTCACTCGCCCTGCTATTAGGCCACCTCACCCACAACAAGATTTTAATTCCTTTTCTGTTTTTTATAATAGTTATCAATATATTATACTTTCTTTTTATTTTCATCTATTTCTTTTATTCTCTCTCTTCTCCATTCAACTCTACCTCCATGCAGCTAACCATTTTCCATTTTCCATTTTTCCATTTTCATCAACACACAAACTCATATATACCGCCCTTGTATAGGAAAAGAGCTAGAAATAAGGAGCAGAGAAAGAAAAGTCGAGATTGTGGAACCTGCCCTTTAAATGTGATGATCTGATCTGAATACTAGGATCAATAGGAGCAACATTTTCACTATTCATGTGAAGTTTAGAGCGGTTTAATTTCTTTTTTTTTTTTGTTGAAACTGATTTTGGAGGAGGTTTCAAATCGATGAGGTCGAAATGTTGCCTAAGAATTTATGCTCTGTCATGTTTCAAAGAATAATATTTTGAATTTTTGATTGAGGAGCATCTCTAAGAAAATTGGAGAAGAGTATTTGGTTTGAAAGTAAAAGTAATGCAGCTATGAAAGAGTTAACGTTCATTCTTTTAACAAGGAGAGCAATTATTGGTCTTTGTTTTGTTTAGTTTTGGTTGAATTTCTGATGTTTCTGGGACACAAAGTCATGACGATTCATTATTGTACACCCACAATCGAACAAGTATCAGAAGGTTGGGGGCCAAAAAGTTTATTTTCTAATGTTTATCTTTTGGATTTTGGATGAAGGTGGGCGGTGGAAATACTGTTGGTGGTGGAGATAGAAAAGAGGATGAGAGATAATTAAACTGGTGAAGAAAAGGAAAAGAAAAAGAAAAAACGGACCCACAAATAATTAAGACTAATTAGCTTATATAATAGCCAATAAAAAGTTGACATGTGTTGGATTTATTCAATAATTAACATCTTCACTCGCTGTTAATTTCTCTCTCTGTCATGTCATCCTTTAGGTTTGTATTAATATCACTTTGATTTTGTTAAGGGGGGTCTTAGGTCGCCCGCAAAGTTAGAATGTGTAACTGTATTTTCGGGACAAGTTAAGGTACCAAAGTATGTATTTTGCCTCATTTAATTGAATTAAATTAAAAATAAATTAAATTGAAGGCAAATTGGCCACTCAGCTTGGAGGTTGCCATTTAATATTTTGTGTTACTTAAAATATTAACAAAGGTGTTTTAGGAAGCTAAATAATCAACATGGATATTTTCGTAATCTGACTTTTCATTAGATGGTTCCCACTTTTAGTATAATATAATAATTTTTATATCGGGCTGGAACCCAATATTGTATATACTTTTTTTAGAAAAACTTTTTCCAGGATACCTGGGCATGGATTGATAATAAAAGAGATTACATAGAGGGGGCCCTTGCCTGACCTCTTGTAACAAAAGTACATGTGTAACATACAAGAAATTGCTTACACAGTTAAGAACAAAGCATAAACACTAACTAACAAAATATTAGCCTTATCATATTTAATTCTCATATAAGACAGCTGCCATTTATCTTATTGGAAGAACTCCTTAGCTTCTTTTGGCAGCTGATTATATGAAAAGATCCTCTTGGCTTCTTGCGTGAAAGTTGCTTGTTTTGCCAATACATTTGCCAGTTGATTTAATTCCCCGAAACAGTGTTTGAACTCAACTTGGCTTTGAGATAGGAGCAAAAGAGTTTCTTCAATGACTGTCTTAGCTTTCTATTTAACTAGTTTTAGTCACGTGCGTCGCACGTGGTCTCCATCAATTAATACTAAATTTGTACAAAAAAAAAATAAATTTTAACTGAATGCATACTGTGGAAGTATATATTTGAGCTATAAAATTGAAATGTCGCCAACAACGTATAAAAGTACACCAACTAAATTTGTGCCCTAATAAAAAGAGGTTCGTTACAATTGCTTGTTGTCAGCTTTTAAGCATCCAGCTATTTCATCATGGTAAGCAAGTGAACGCACTTTAATTTTATCCGAAAATAAAGTGTATAAACCATTTCAAGGGCTAATGTAATTTGCAATGTGGAGCACTAAGGTGTGATCGAAATTACAAAGTAACTTGGATGTAAACATTCCATGCGCATGGAACTTATAATTAAGATGAAGAATAAAATTATGTTAAGAAAAAGTTTTGTTATTCTCTAAACGGTAAATTAAAAATAAAATTTTTTTCTACTTATAAAAGTAAGAGAAGACTTAAAAAAAGATTGAAGTACCTCATCTGGTTCTTTCGATCTAGTCTCTTCTTCCTCTTAATGTTTTAACAATATCTAACTCAATAATTTTTAGCACCAGTAACCGAGCTATAGAACAAAAAGATCAATCTAGGACATCCTTCTTTTCATTTATTCGCTGAGGAGTCAGAAGCTTCCAATAGCTTTACCCTCTCTTCTATTGCTAATTCTATTAGCTTAGGACTTCTTCAACAATCGTATAAGACAATTACTTTTTGATGTTACGGAGAACACAAAGTGGAACATTATTATGGTGAAAGCATATACCAAAGATTCAAGAGTTTGCATTAAAGAGGCTTTTGTTCATGTTGTATTATTAATTGCAACTCATCGAATTCTTCATGTATATTACTGTGTTTTTCTGTACAAATATTGCATGAATACATGCACATCAAGTCCGTAAAATGATGTATGTAATGTTATTAATTATCTAATAGTCAGTAAACAATTAAATCATACCAACATAAGTTCTTAAATGCGCCCTTATTGATAGGATCACTTACAAAAGGTTATGAAAGACGAAAAAAGGAAAAACAATTCAAATATTGGAGATGACAGCTTTTGTTCCCGTCTTTCCCAGCCTTCGTGTCCTTATATTTTTCAAGAGAGTCAAAAGAAACTTATAAAGAGATGATAAAACTCAACTTTACTTCTATCTGCATCAACATAAATTGGAATGTACAATATGTGGAGTCTATACAATTGACGTGCAAAATGCACATCAAATTTACATATCATTTCATGGTTTCTTCCAAATCTTAACCTTAAACACCTCGCACTTTTGGAATATGTATAGGATAAAAATTTATTATTTGTTCAAATTTTAAGCCGTCATGGTAATTGAAGTTGGAAATTGCATTTCTATGCTGGTACGCTATGTTCCATCCACATATGAAGTGATGCTTAATATACCAAACATTAATATGTTTTTATGCAAATGTGAGATGGCAAGTAGACAACATGAACTTATCATGGGGGCAATTTGAGTATTGTTCGTGTTGTAATATTGCCTACTCTAAATATATATTTTTTAAGCCAATACACTGATGCAATTTAACTGTAAAAATATGCATTTAAACTATGATATGGATCCAATTATCAAATAAAGACAATATAAGACGGATCTTTATAATGAAAAGGAAGTTTCAGCAAAAATCCAAACTCACTACACTAATATAAAAAGAAGAATAGAAGGAACCTGAAAGAACAAATAAGTTGAAGAGCATACAGAAGACGCAACAAATTAACCACTTAAGTGGCCTATATAAAAAGTATTAGAAACGTTTCTAGTACTATTTAATGTAGAAGTATTTGCTTGGGATTCCCAAGAACACCATATATGTAAGTTTGTAACGTTCCAAATTATTGGTGTGAATTAGATGCACAAATTCCCAAAAGCCAAATACATTATATTGTTGTTCATAATGGAAGGATGGTAAGAAACTCAATAGCCATCAAATAATTGTGAACGTACGTCTTTCCATGTTTATACAGATAGATACCGTGAAACTTTTTTAGCTTAATTTATTAGAGTATTTATTTATTGTATGATATTATTTATTTTGAAGAATATTATAGTTACTCAATTTTTGAGGGGGTATTTAGGTCTTTTACATTTTGCTTAGGTGATAGGCTCATTTAGTATAGTATGATGATTAGTAGTGACTATGTATCTTACACTCTATAAATGTTTCATGACTTCTTATAGAGATTTGGGATGGCATAAACTATTTCAGTCGTATTTAAATGATCATATTTATGATATTAAGAGTTGATTGAACCCAGTATTACATCTTTCGCTTTATGATATACTGCATTGCTCATTGTATCTGTGCAGTAACAAATACCCAACTAATGTCTTCTTTTAATCTTTTACTACTTCAAATAATAAAATAGGCAATTTATTTACCACATAAGTGAACAATACTCGGAGTAAATTGAAAAAATCAATATCTTTTATAGCATTAAACTAATATGACTTCTCAATTAGGCACATTTCAAAATTAAAGTTTCCATTTGAATGTTAGAGCTAAGAAAAGAGGAGTTAAGGGCTATGAAATCTTTAAATGCAAATGTTGGAAGAAAGAGTAATTTCCATTTCTTTTTCAAATTTAACATATATACATCGCTAGTAGAAAATATTATCAAAAGATATATGTGAGTAATCATTCATACAAAGTTAAATTTATAATTTTAAAAATAAAATAGATTTAACATATCTGCAACAACTTGTGGAGAATTAATGGCATGATAAGTAACATGTCAAGTATTTCAAAGAGAAAGGAGCGATAACCGAAACAATTAGTTCCTCATAGCATGCACCACTATAACTTCAAAGTAACATACTGGTTCCCATTCGTGCTTGGATTTATTCCCTCTTGGCAGAGAAGTTGACTTCAGATGCAACTACCACAACCTTTTTTTTTCTTTTATTTCATTTATCTGTCCTTCTTGGGATCCTTCTTTGTTGTACTACTTGGAGATTGTAAGTACGGTCTATGTATAAGAGGATAAGATTTGATTATTTCCAACTTGACTTATAAATTAGACCACGTATCATATTTTATAGTACTAAAGTTCATGCACACCCACAAGCTAGCTAAGTGTATTTTGAAAACACAAATCTAATTGGTAGATCATAAATTTTGTCAACTAGTTCAATGTTACATCGCAATGTCAACACCGAATAAAATGTCATAACAAATTAAAAAATGTATTTGAAAAAGACAAATATAAGTGTATAACGATCTATTTGTCGTCATTTAAACATTTATAGAGGATCATATTGTTTAAAAGAAAAGTAAGTAAAAAGTTAGATATAATCATTGACTGTTGAACTGCAACTAGTGTACACGTTGTAATTGTGTCTAGAAAATGTCAACTGTTATGCAGAAAACAACTGGTCCTTAAAAAATTATATACATTCTTCTCAAGTTTGTATTTAAAAGCAACCAACAGTATTTGTGAAAACCACACCATTTCTTTCATATCTTGACATTAAGCAGAGAAACACAAGAAGAAGAAGAAGGCAAACATGAAGCTAGTTTGGTCTCCTGAGAGAGCTTCAAAAGCTTATTTGGAAACCATAAAAACAGTAAGCAACAAACGAATACGCTTTATTTTCTCATCGACCATGTATTTATTCATTCAGTGCATTAATTAATTGTTTTTTAATGAATATTTACTCATATGCAGTGTGGAATTTCAAGAAAATCCAGTGTCGCAGAATTTTTATCAGCCATGGCTGGAGGTTATAACGCGAAATTAATAGTTGAAGCATGGAAAAGCGATGTCAATAGCTATTCAATCAGCACGAGCATCGGCCTGGCCATCGCGGCAAAGCACACTCGTGGCAGGTACGCCTATGTTCAATGAAATTTAACTGAACCTATATTTTTTTGTACGTAACATAGCTATACATTTGAAAATTAAAATCACTAAGATTTCAACAAACCATATTACCATAATAATGCTCATTTATTAAGAATCTTAAAGGTTGAATCCATCAAATTGAAATCATAAATCTGTCTCTACAGGTACGTCTGTGTGGTGCCAGACGAAGAGTCAAGACTAGAGTACTTTGACGCCATGCAAAATTCCGGCATGTCCTTGCCAGAAGTGATGGTGGGAGAGGCAGAAGAGGTGATATCAAGGCTGAGTGGTGTTGATTTCTTGATTGTTGATGGCCGTAGAAGTGACTTTACTAGGGTCTTTAGCAGTGTTAAATTGAGCCACCGGGGAGCCATTTTGGTGCGAAAAAATGAAAGTAAAAGGAATATAGAGACTAGTAAGTTCAGTTGGAATGGAGTTCTTGATAGCAAAGTTCCTATTGTGAGATCAGTAACACTACCATTTGGGAATGGATTGGAGATTGCTTATATAGCAAGTAAAGATGGAAATCAAAAGTCTCGAAAATTCGCCGAGCGTTGGATTAGACACGTTGATCGAAAGTCAGGTGAGGAGCATGTTATCCGACGATGAACCGCATACTACTAGTAATTAAGTTGGAAGTCATTTTCAATGAAAAATGTTGATCGAGATTTCAAGTTCGACTATACTGGATCTTCTCTTCAATCTGTATATACATGAGGCAACACTAGTATTTGGTTTATGCAATAGCAATAACTAATTTGTACGTAGTATTAGATGAGGCCTTGTTTATGCGTGCTAATGAGGCCTTGTTTACAGATGAGGTTGAGGCCCTTGCATCCTTTGAGCTCCTGAAGGAAAGAATGTGTGATCTTAACCTAGTTTCATTCTCTTTTTGATCTCTATCTTTTTGTTCTTTAATTTCTGCATTTTGCAAGATAATTCAATCTTTATCTCTCTGAAAATTATTGGTTAAAACTTAAAAGATAGCAAAGTGGTACGACTAAAAAAAACTTTGTGAAACTCAAGAAAAAGAATTGTATAACGCAATACCTAAATGTTTATTATATCCTCTACATATGGTTAATGTATCTATATCTTAATTAGTCAAATATTACTTTGTCCTTCTGAATGCACCATGAAGCCACTGTGGATTGTTATAAGATACATTATCTGATGAAACTTTTAAAAATAAACGAGTGTTAGGAAGTACGGAGCTAACCATGGTCTAAAGCAAAAGGATCCAACTCAACATCTTCTTTGCAGTTAGTTTAATAAGCTAAACTAAACTAGAGCCTAATATTGTTACTAAATAAGACAAAATCCTACTAGATAGAGTCGATTTAATAGTGATTTTGTTGATTAATCAGAAATACCAAATGAAAGGTAGATCTTTAATTAATCTGCAAGTTTTTTTTTGGCTTTTCTTGGATACTGGTTGGGTTTCAGGAGTAATGAGTATATCTAACTTTCCCTTGAAGTTGTTTATCATACGATTTAGTAAAGAATATTAGAAATTTCTGGTACATGTCACCCTCTTTTTCCTACGTCAATTTTTTTTTTTTTTTTGTGACCTTTTTGATGTTACATTGATATACTATAACAAATTTCATAGACTATGGAATTTTGCGCTTTACAAATATTTATAACTTGTTAATGTATTTGCGGGAACTGATTATAAATATATTCTTTAAGCGCTAAATTACAATTTAATTAAGTTGGAATAAATCCAATCTTATCCACGTACACATTTTTAAGTGAAAAAACATCTCCCGACAAATTTTGTAAACATAGATATATATAAAGTATAAACATCCAAACGAAAAAAAAAAAAAAGGGAGTAAATAAATAAAATAACGAGGAGTCAACGACCTAATGGCTTGTACTTGCAATTTCCAGTTGTACGACAAATTAAGAAAGAAAGGGAGAAAAATAAATGAAGATATCTTGGTAGTGTTCTATATATAAGAGAGGTGATGCATTCGGAATATATGAAGTCAACTTCTCTATGAATTGGAAATAATTCCAACCATCAATGAATGAACTATTATGTTGTTATGAACTTTTTTGGCGTATGCTACGAGAAAAAAAAATATTTGTTTCTTGTATTTCTTTATTTTTCCCTTCCTATACTTGTCTTGTTATAAAAAGCCGCTACCCAACTTGTGACTAAATAAAATAGATATTTGTCCTTGTCCATCTTGTTGCAATTAAAAGATTATTTTGACGCTTGAGCTTCTTGATTTGCCTGCTACATCATTATTTTATTTTAGACAAATAAATGAGAACTTTTCATCTTTGCAGTGTACTGCAGCGATTTGGTTGAAGATAAAAAAAAACTGCAGCCGATCAAAATTACAAGTTTAATTACCAACAAAAATATAGAGTGCTTTGTATGAAGGAGACTTTCATTGGTAAGTAAACAGAAAAACATATCTTTTGCTTAATTTCTGTCTCCGTTTCTTTGGTTTTTACCCCTATTTATCATCTCTTTCGCTTTTTTTGGTGGTGTGTCAACGTATAAGAAGTTTTATTTAAAACCTACGTTAGCTGTTCCACCTGATAAGGTCGTAGCAAGCTGTAGCTTAACTTATCAACTCTAATATGATATACAGCATATTCTTACAAGTAGTTGGTGCTTCGTCACCTTTGCATTTTCTTAATCAAATTCACCCTCTACCATATTAGAATAGTCAGATAAATAACCTGTCCTGTTCGTGAAGTAGGTCAGCGGCTTTGCTATTTATCCTTCTTGTGCTAATCTATACGGACAGTTTGTTGGAAAAATATTAGAGGTGGCAACATCAATCAGAAGAACAATTCATAAAGTAACAATAAAACAAAAATAGAGTTCAGGATAGGAAAAATCATTTCGAGGCATGGTTTATATGGATGGTGTTGGGTTTGGAAGGAAGGTAAAGTGGTGTGAATGGGAAATAAAATAAATATTTGATATGGAGCCGTTTTCGTAACGGAATAAAAAGACTGGATTATTTATGCAAAATTTCCAAAAAGGCAAACTGATGCCTCTGGAACGTGTATCATTTCTGGGTGTTTCATGGAACAGCTACTTTGAAGGCTGTCTTTCATGAACAGCTACTTCACCAATGAAAAGGTATCTTTTCATTGAACAGCCACCTTGAAGGCTGCCTTTCATGAACAGCCATTTCACCAAAAGACACCTTCATGCCTTTTCACTCCAAATCTTGTGGCTATAAATAGAGAGGCATTTTGCCTCATTTTGTTCATCCAAAAATTTTATACTCTCTCTCTCTCATTACTTTTTGCATTTGTTTTCAAAACAAAAGTAAGTTCTGAGTCAGTGTGATTTGCTACCATTATTTGAGTTCGATGTTCACTGTGAGTTGAATTACCGCTATCACAGTGAGGATAATTCCATTCTATCCTGGGAGAAATTAATCCACAAACCTTGGGTAACTGTGAGGGGATTAGATTTCTTAAGGACAGGCAGTGTAGACTGTTAGCTTGGAATTTTTCTACTTCATCTATTTCTGTTTTGGTCATTATCGAAAGTGCAGACATATAACAATCTTAAGAAATCTAATTTGTATTTTGGTCTGCTAGTCGATAATAGGCTGTTTGTGGAGACTAAAATCTGAAAAGATTTTCTACTCCAAATTTAATATTCCGTTTTTGAAGATTTAAATACATCAACGGATTATTAGAATTATTGTGTGTTTAATCCGTTCAGAAGATTAAAAACTTCCGGATTATTAAAATATTTATATTATTATTTGCAGTTTGAAGATATAAAAACTTCACTGTACATTAAATCAGTTTAAAGATATAAAATCTTCACTGTACATTAAATCAGATAGTTTGAATCTGACCGTATTATTTTGTTTTTTCAGAATAATGACGAGCACAGAAAATAACAACGGTGTTTCTGGTACACCAAATGCTTCTACTGGTGCAAGCTCCAGCCGCCCTGCATCTGCACCGGCCCCTGCGCCAGCACCGGCTGAAAAGCCGGGAAAGTTTGGCGGGATTGACTTCAAAAGGTGGCAGCAAAAGATGTTCTTTTATCTGACCACGCTGAGTTTGCAACGATTCATTAAGGAGGATGTTCCTGTCCCGGCAGACGATACTCCTGAAAATGAACGTTTCGTTGTTATTGAGGCATGGAAGTATTCTGATTTTCTATGTAAAAACTACATTCTGAATGGACTGGAGGACGACTTATACAATGTCTACAGTACTGCTGCAACTTCGAAGGAGCTTTGGCTTGCTCTTGAAAAGAAGTACAAAACTGAAGATGCTGAGATGAAGAAATTTGTAGCCGCCAAATTTCTGGACTTTAAGATGGTGGACAGTAAAACTGTCATAAGTCAAGTCCAAGAGTTGCAAGTGATCATTCATGATCTCATTGCTGAAGGTATGATCAAAATTAATGCTCATATTAGAAGTATTAATTATCCTATTAATAATAAATTTCTCACTGAAGGTTTGGTCATCAATGAGGCGTTTCAAGTGGCTGCGGTAATTGAAAAGTTGCCACCTTTGTGGAAAGACTTTAAGAATTACTTGAAACACAAGCGCAAGGAGATGTCACTCGAAGATCTCATTGTTCGTTTGAGGATCGAGGAAAACAACAAGATTGCGGAGAAGAAGGTTGCTCGTGGAAGTTCAACAGTAATGGGAGCAAATATCGTTGAGACAAATGATGCACCAAAGAACAACAAAAGGAAGAAACCTTCTGGACCAAACAATCAGCCGAAAAAGAAGAAATTCAAGGGCAATTGCCGCAACTGTGGCAAATATGGACACAAGGCTGTAGACTGTCATGCCCCAAAGAATGCCAAAAATAATAAAGGTCAAGCAAACATGGTAGAAGATACTATTTCCCAAGGAGTGCAAGAGATAGATCTTTGTGCAATGATTTCTGAGTGTAACTTGGTAGGAAATCCGAAAGAATGGTGGATCGATTCTGGAGCCACCCGCCATGTTTGTGCAAATAAAGATGCGTTCACTAGCTATGCTCCCGCTGGACCTAATGAGACACTCTTCATGGGAAATTCTGCAACAGCAAAGATTGAAGGTTATGGCAAGATAGGCCTAAAAATGACCTCGGGCAAGGTTGTGACTCTCAACAATGTTCTTCACGTTCCAGAAATACGTAAGAACTTAGTGTCAGCTTCACTTCTCGTCAAGAACGGGTTTAAGTGTGTTTTTGTTGCTGACAAGGTTGTATTAACTAAGAATGATAGTTTTGTAGGAAAAGGTTACCTATGTGAGGGCCTTTTCAAGCTGAATGTAATGACTGTTTCTATCAATAATAAAGTTCAAGCTTCTTCTTACTTACTTGAGTCAAATGAATTATGGCATGCACGTTTGGGACATGTTAATTATAAAACCTTGCGGAAAATGATAAATATGGAAGTATTGCCTAAATTTAAATGTGATAAATCAAAATGTCAAATATGTGTTGAGTCTAAATTTGCGAAACATCCTTACAAATCACTTGAAAGGAATTCCGAACCTTTAGACTTAATTCATACGGATATTTGTGATATGAAGTCAATACCATCTCGCGGTGGAAAGAAGTATTTCATAACTTTTATTGACGATAGCACTCGTTACTACTACGTTTATTTACTTAGTAGTAAAGACGAGGCTATAGATGCATTCAAGCAATACAAAAATGAAGTTGAAACACAACTTAACAAAAGAATAAAAATGATAAGAAGTGATAGGGGCGGTGAATACGAATCTCCTTTTGAACAAATATGTTTGGAATATGGCATTATTCACCAAACTACTGCCCCTTACACGCCATAATCTAATGGGATTGCGGAAAGGAAAAATAGAACTTTAAAGGAGATGATGAATGCCTTGTTGATAAGTTCGGGTTTACCCCAAAACTTATGGGGGGAAGCTATTCTTACAGCTAGTCGAATACTTAATCGTGTACCCCACAGCAAAACACAATCCATTCCATATGAAAAGTGGAAGGGAAGAAAGCCAAGCTTGAATTACCTCAAAGTGTGGGGGTGTTTGGCAAAGGTACGAGTTCCTAAACCTAAAAGGGAAAAGATAGGACCAAAAACCGTTGATTGTGTTTTCATAGGATATGCCAAGAATAGTAAAGCATATGGTTTATAAATCAGAAAATCCTGACATTCATATTAATACGGTTATGGAATCAGATAATGTTGAATTCTTTGAAAATATATATCCGTATAAAAGTGAATATGAATCGTCAAGTGTCAGCACAAAACGACCAAGAGAAGGTACAAAAGGAAGTATGCCAAATAATGATAATCCAAGACGTAGTAAACGTCAAAGGACGTCTACTTCTTTTGGACCAGATTTTATGACTTTCCTATTGGAAAATGAACCTCAAACTTATAAAGAAGCAATGGCTTCTTCAGAGTCTCCCTATTGGAAAGAGGCAGTCAATAGTGAGATTGAATCCATTTTAAGCAACCACACATGGGAGTTGGTTGATCTTCCTCCTGGGAACAAACCTTTAGGTTACAAATGGATTTTCAAAAGGAAAATGAAAGCTGATGGTACTATTGACAAATACAAGGCTAGACTGGTCGTTAAAGGTTATAGACAAAAAGAGGGCCTTGATTATTTTGATACATACTCTCTGGTAAGCAGAATTACATCCATACGGATGCTAATAGCTTTGGCCGCCGTGTATGATCTTCAAATCCATCAAATGGATGTAAAGACAACCTTCTTAAATGGAGATTTGGAGGAAGAAATCTACATGGAACAACCTGAAGGGTTCGTGGTTCCTGGGAAAGAAAAGAAGGTATGTCGACTTGTTAAGTCTCTTTATGGACTAAAACAAGCACCTAAACAATGGCTTGCAAAATTTGACAGTACAATGTTGTCAAATGGCTTCCAAATTAATGAGTGTGATAAATGTGTTTACATTAAGAACACTCCAAATCATATAGTCATTGTTTGTCTATATGTGGATGACATGTTAATAATGAGTAAAGATATTGCTGACATCAATGCTACTAAGCGTATGCTAACTAGCAAGTTTGATATGAAAGACTTGGGAGTTGCGGATTTAATCTTGGGTATTAAAATTCACAAAACTCCTCAAGGTTTGGTATTATCTCAAACTCATTACATCAGAAATGTCCTGGAAAAATTCAAGTATTTAGACTTCAAAACTTCAAAGACTCCAATTGATGTTAATCTTGCCTTTACAAAGAATAAAGGACAAAGCACGTCTCAACGAGACTACGCTAGAGTGTTGGGAAGTCTAATGTACATCATGAATTGTACACGACCAGATATAGCTTGTGCTATAAGTAAACTGAGTCGATACACAAGTAATCCTGGACAAAATCACTGGATGGCTATGAAACGAGTTTTGGGTTATTTGGAGTACACCCAAGACTATGCTTTGCACTATGATAAGTATCCCGCTGTTATAGAAGGATATTGTGATGCAAATTGGATCACCGGCTCAAAAGAATCAAAATCCACAAGTGGATATATTTTCACAATAGGTGGAGGAGCGGTAACTTGGAAATCATCCAAACAAACCTTGCTTGCTCGCTCTACAATGGAGGCTGAGTTCATAGCTTTCGATAAAGCCGGTGAAGAAGCTGAATGGCTCCGAAACTTCTTGGAAGACATTCCATTTTGGCCTAGGCCGTTGACACCTATATGTATACATTGCGATAGTCAATCGGCAATATCGAGGACTGGGAGCCTTATGTATAATGGTAAAAATCGTCATATACGACGAAGACATAAAACCATTAGACAACTTATCTCTAGAGGATTTATCACAATTGACTATGTTAAGTCAAAGGATAATGTATCGGATCCACTTACAAAAGGTTTAACTAGAGATGATGTTGAGAGATCGGCAAGAGGAATGGGACTATGGCCGAGGACAAGTCGTCATGGCGGTAACTCTACCTAGAAGACTGGAGATCCCAAGATCTAGGTTCAAGGAGCTCAAACAAAGTTGTGTACGACCGCTCTAACATTGTCAAACAACTCAATCCATCCTCTTAATAAGACAATATTTAGTACCAAGGATAAAACGTTAAAGACGTTTTTTAATGATTATCTAAGTTTGATACGGGGTTTGTCAAACAGTGTAGATCTACGGGATTACACGTTTAGAAATCACCTATGTGAGTGTGAAGTGGAAGCCGCTTCAAGGAGAATTCTGTAAGGCCAATTCTCTACGCACTCATGAACCAGGCGGTGTTCATGGCTGAAACGAACACAACAATGAGAACCAAAAATGGTCAAGGATTAATTGTGTGACATATGTTGTCTAGGTATACACCAAAGTTCAACGGTTCAAAGATATCAAATCTACCGATTGACCGAGTATATCCGATATATGTTCACTACGGAAAGTTCAAAGGGAAACCCACTTATCCAGATGCAATTAATTCTTACTTGCAAATCACATAGTTTTCTGCATGTTTTCTCCATATAGCCATTCCCCATTCATGTGGGGGATTGTTGGGTTTGGAAGGAAGGTAAAGTGGTGTGAGTGGGAAATAAAATAAATATTAATATTTTATATTAATATTTGATATGGAGCCGTTTTCGTAACGGAATAAAAAGACTGGATTATTTATGCAAAATTTCCAAAAAGGCAAACTGATGCCTCTGGAACGTGTATCATTTCTGGGTGTTTCATGGAACAACCACTTTGAAGGCTGCCTTTCATGAACAGCTACTTCACCAATGAAAAGGTATCTTTTCATTGAACAGCCACCTTGAAGGCTGCCTTTCATGAACAGCCATTTCACCAAAAGACACCTTCATGCCTTTTCACTCCAAATCTTGTGGCTATAAATAGAGAGGCATTTTGCCTCATTTTGTTCATCCAAAAATTTTATACTCTCTCTCTCTCATTACTTTTTGCATTTGTTTTCTAAACAAAAATAAGTTCTGAGTCAGTGTGATTTGCTACCATTATTTGAGTTCGATGTTCACTGTGATTTGAATTACCGCTATCACAGTGAGGATAATTCCATTCTATCCTGGGAGAAATTAATCCACAAACCTTGGGTAACTGTGAGGGGATTAGATTTCTTAAGGACAGGCAGTGTAGACTGTTGGCTTGGAATTTTTCTACTTCAATAATTTCTGTTTTGGTCATTATAGAAAGTGCAGACATATAACAGATGGTGCTCTCTTTAAAGTAGATTTCTGTCGCTAACCCGGATCAAATAGTAAAGTGACCTCCTACTACTCCCAAGCTGCTACAACGAACCACTCAGGAATCTTCTAATGTGTACTGATCAAATGAAAGCTCCCGAGAACTCTAAAATCTCTTGACTGCTTTTGTAGGATTAAGAATGAATGACACAAGACTTTGGTTGAAAATGAAATGATAAAGAGCCAAAGAATAGTGCTCTCAATGTGCAAATTTTTTTAATGTGGGATTAGTATTTATAGAGATTAAACATACCTTTCACGAATAGAGTTAATAACTGAAATGGTAACTCAAAGTTATGGTAATTAGTGAGGAAAGTCATTTATGTATTTTTAGTATCAATAAGGTCATTCATGTTCGTCCATATATCAAAAGGTCACTATGGCCTAAAACTCTTCCTTTGTCTCACTAGAAAGATGATGTGGCATGTCATGTCACCCTACTAAACTTTTAAATGTGATTATTAAATCTATAATTTTTTATAAAAATTGATGTTATTTTTTAAACAAACTTTGTAGCGGATCAGAGATATCTACTCGAGTAATATTTTATTTCACTAAATAATATTTCTTCATTTTTTCTTCAAATAAAATATTCTCTTATTTACATAACAAAACCTACCCAGTTAGTATTTACCCAAAAAAATAATATTTTATCAAAACAAAGAATATCTTATTTGAAGGACAAAGGCATGAAAAAACTGGTGCAAATAAAGGATATTTATAACTCAATAAATTTTTTTAAAAAAAACTGCCTTATAAAGGTTGCTAACATCTTAATTTCTATTTTTGGCGCTTCATTTATATGGCAGACAAATGTCCCCCAAGTTTATGATTAATTTCTTTGTTTACTTAAAGATTTTTTTTATTTATCTTAAGAAAACTCTTATGTTTGTTATTTTGTACCCTATACCTTTCTATTTAACAAATACCTTTTTATTTTTGTTTTACATCGATTTTTTTACCTTTTCATTCTCCTCAATTCAATATTTTTTTTAAATAAAAAAAATATCTATCAAGTAAGATTTATCGGATAAATTAATAGGAGAATACATAAGTTTGTAAAAAATAAAATAAAAAATATTATTTGGTGAAAGAATTATATTTAACAACGGTAGATTTTGCAAAAATTCAGAGATTGAATAATCACATTTAAAAGTTTAGTAGGATTACATGACATGCCACGCCATCTTTCTAGCGAGAGAAAGGAAGAGTTTTAGGCCATAATGACATTTCGAGATATATGGACAAACATGAGTGACCTTGTTGATACTAAAATACATAAGTGACTTTCCTCACTAACTACCATAACGTGGATGACTATTTTAGTTATTAACTCTTCAAGAATATATAAGATATACTCTTTAATGATTGGATGATACATCTTCGCAAAGAATAGATGTATCCTTTCAAATATGGGTAAATACCTTTTCACAAAATGTAGCGTTTTGCCCAAAAGGTAGCTTTGAATTATGAATCTCTCTAAATAATTCCAATAATCCCCCCATGATCCAAGAATTTAAGTAACAGAAAAGCAGTCCTTTATTATAAAATTGGTGAAGATATCTTGTGGACTTAACCTCATTTAATTAGTATAAAGAATCCAATTGGAAGGTCCATAGTGAACTTACGTGATGAACTAAGAACTTCTTCAATTCATCGTACACAATATATGAGACTTTTACAGAGTTCATGAACAAGGTTGCGTATTAGCGGCCTTGCAAAAATCCCTATCTCATAGGTTGTTCCCCACAACCACACTCGAATTGGTGAATTATTTCAAGCATATGTGTAACATAAGCATATCTCACATGATTTATTTTGAATTCATTCAGACATTTGATCTTCCTAACCTTTACATTAAGTACCGACAAAATTTATCGCAATGGGACTAAAGTAATAAGAAGAGGTATGGTACTTCTCCAATTACTAGATAGCTTGTTGTAACTACATTGAACCTTCATCATATGATCTTCAATGGATAAGGTTAGGTTTCCACTGTTAGTAATTAGTAATAATATGTCTTCTGTCCATCCCTTTTTAAACTACAAGGACTCGCTTTTAGCAAATCATTTTTTTAATGGATCCGCAAGATCTATAAGAAATGTACTCTAAGCTCAACACAATTTGGAGTTACAAATTGATATTGGGTGAAAGTGCACGTTCTTAGTCTTCATCTCACCTCTTATCTAGCTACTTTACTTGTTGTTTGAGTAATCATCTAGGTGTTTTATGCTTATATAGTTTATTTTATTGTGTAGCAATAAATTAGGCGAAATATGGTCGTTTTGGAGCTTAAAAAGGAAAAATCGGCGCTTTGAAGTCTGAGTAAAGGCCCGAGTGATGCAATATAAAATGGCCTAAACGACAACCATCAAAAGCCATGCTCGAGAGCACAACGGATACGAGTCAAGGCCTCCGGAAACAACTTGAAGATCATGCATTGGAGCGCCAACGGATGGAGGAAACAGGGCAGGAAAACAGGCAGCCCAAAACAGGGCAAAACAGGGGAGCAATCTGGGAGCTCACTGCCTGAGGAAGAACAAGTGTTCTTCGCGATCGCGAGCATCACTGCGCGATCGCGAAGGGTCTTGCTTATGCCTGCGCGACAGCGCCCAGTCCACGCGAAGGCGAAGTCGAGGATGGAGGAGGCCTGCGCGATCGCGAGCCCTTAGGCGCGATCGCGATGCTTTGGCTTGGTGTCTGCGCGATTGCGATCTCCCTTGCGCGATCGCGAAGGGTTAAAGTTAAGCAGCGGACCAGAATCAGCTTCAGGGCCATTTTTGTCCAAAACTCAATGTAAATGTATATATAGCTAGTTTTAGCTTCATTTCATTAGTTAGTCAATATTGAAGAGAGAATCTTGTGAGAGAACATTGAAGAGGCCGAGCCCTTCTTGTTTGACCCCGAGGCTCGTGTATGTCTCGACTTGGAACCTATGGAGATTCACCACTAGCGTGAATTCCTTGTAAGGTTCGAGTTTTCCTTCTCCCTTTTGGATTCAATTAACGTTAGTAAATTGAATTCGATTCTTTCTTCTATTTCTTGCCTTCCTAGTCTTGCATTTCTCGATATCTTTTAGATATCTCGTATCTTGTTTTATCGCTTCCGCATATTTGTGTCGTATTTAGCTTCCGCGTATTTTATATTACATCAGTTGGTATCAGAGCAAGGCTCGGGTTATGTTCTTACAAACCCCCGTTCCTTGTTCCATATGTTAGTATTGTTGTTGTGTTGTTCTTGTTGTTCTTGAAAAGGAAGAAAACAAAAAAATTGAAAAACTAGAAAATTTGACAAAATTTGGTCGAGCGGGTTGGATACAAATCCCCGAGTGTTAAAAAGTAGTGGGGTTTGTTCCTTGTTGTATTCCCGTCGTTTTGATACCCATATCTCGTGTTTTGGTGTTACGAATCAAAATTTCCAAAATCAAAATTCAAAAAGTTTGAAAAATTCTTGAAAACGCTTCAATCTCGAATCGAAGCTTGTTGTTGTTGTTTGGGGTTGAAAAACTATTGGGGTTTGATGATATTGGTTGTATACACCTTTGGGTATCGTTGGTTTTGCGTATCGGGTTGAAATCGAGCCAAAAATTTGGCCAAAATCGCCCAAAAACCCGTTTTTTGAGCTGCTGTGAAAGTGCAGGGATTAACCCTTCGCGATCGCGAAGAGCAATTTCGCGATAGCGAAGAACAAAATTATTTTTTGAAAAATTAACCCTTCGCGATCGCGCGCGTCTGGTCGCGATAGCGAAGAACAAAAAATTTCAAAATTCCAGTTTTGGGACAGAACGTTCGCAACGGCTTCCGAACGGTTTCCAAACATCTAAACTCCAATTGGACCATTAAATATGATGAGTTTGTAGATCACAAACAAAATTTCATCCGATTCCAAATCCGTTTGGTCCCAATTCGAGTCGAATCTTTTGTGTCCCGTTTTCTACCATACCTCTTGGTTAGTGTTTTGAAGGTAATTGGCCTACTTGAAAGACACTAATCCTTTAGCGTATAGGGTATTCGTGCGTAGAGGAGATTAGAATTCAAAGAAGAGTCGTAGAACTCCTTTTGGCCTCAAGTGCGCACTTTAAATAGCCGTCCGTACATCGAGTCTAATTAATTCTATTCTGAACTTTAACTTGGACATGCTAGTTGTGATTACCTTGGTTCCCAAGTTGATAAGGCCTCGCTCTTGAGTGTACAAATATTGAGTGATACACGTGAGGGAGTGACTTTTGGGAGGTTTTGTTTTGGTGATTGCAAACAATGTCGGATATTGATGATAGAGTAGATTGTGGCTCATGTGGCGATGATGCGAGTTGTTATGACTCGTATGGTGATGATGGAGACTATGGTTCCTATGAGGATGATGATGGCCATTTCGATAATGATGGAAACCATGGCTCCTATGTTGATGAAGCGGTTCACTATGATGATCACGAGATTGATGATGACTATGAGGCTCATGATGAATGTGATGATACTTATGCTTCTAGTCAAGAACCCGAGGATAGTGACGCTTCAAGGTATGATGATCCTACTTACTCTTCTTGTGAAGAATTTGATATTGATGATGGTGACATAGGTAGAGTTGATGATGATGATGAACATAGGGGTTATTCTTATGCATCTTCTCCTAGTGTCGCTAATGGAGTACAAGGGAGTAGTGGAGGACCTTCCATTAGTATGGGAGGTGGTGGTGGTGGTTGTTCCGTGGGAAGGAAGAAGCTTCCATCTTCTAGGTACGCTAAGCGGCCTAATGCTTCTAATTCCCATGTTGAGGTTGGTTTGGGAAAAGGTGTTGCTTTTGCTACAAAGGGGTTGTATGCCGTGAGGGGCGTGGATGGTTGTAGTAGGAGTAGTACTATGGGCTATGGAACCAAGGCGAGAGGCACTTATGGGTTCCATGGCGAGGTTCCTTCCTTGACTTCCAACAACATTTCTAATGTTGGGAGAGTGACGGGAAGTGGAGATTGTTCTAGTGGTGTTGCCACTAGTGGAGGGATAAGGAAGACCCAAGTTGTTGGTGTTGACACTTGTGGGCGTCCAAATTCTCATTTGGGTGCCAATGTGCAAGACTTGGGTAGATGTAGGTTCGTTGTTGAGGTAGATGGTATTGGAGGATACTTGCTCAAGATTGGTGGTACCGATGCCAATTGTATTAGCACCTCTTTGGTTGATAGGCTTAGGATACCATGCCATAAGCTAGAGCATCCTTATGAATATGATGGAGTGTGGGTTTCTAAGGAGGCTCGGGTACTCATATCTCATAGGAACTATAAATGCTATGTGTGGTGTGATGTGTATCCCATGCGTCATATTGATGTGTGGATAGGTGACCGGTGGTTGGAGGGGAAGAGGGTGCAATATAGTGTGGTGAAGGGTGCATATCTTGTGGGCGTGGGGCAAAGAGTCTATGACTTTGTGCCTTACCGGGCAAAGAGCCGAGTGCCTACTAGTACCCCTTCTTTGGCTAGGCAAAGGAGCAAGGATCGGGAACTTCATTCCATGAGCAACAATGTGCAAACAAGAAGTCCTACAATGACAAGAAGTGGTGGGACTAGTTCAAGTGAATGGTTGATAAAAATCAACAAGGTGAACCAACCACAAGATGCAAAATCAAGTGGTTCACCAACAAAGAAGAAGGAGACCTCAAGTGATGAGTCTCCAAGTCCTAGATTCCGGGTTGATGTAAAAAGTCCACCTACGCCGGCTATGGGCATTCTCGGGCCTCGTCCCAATTCGCCCGAATTTGAGAGACAAAAGATAGAGAGGAGTAAGGGAGCGACCGGTGACAACTTTCGAGTGGAAAAAGGAGAGGTTGTGATGAGTAATGTGAGTGGGTTGTCACCACCCGAATCTACACCTAGCCTTGAAAGAAAAATGAGGGAAAAGAAAGAGGGAAAAAGAAAAATTGAGAGTGAGGGCACCCCTTATTCTAACCTTAACCCTTTATCTTTTTCTTCTATGTATTTGAGTTCTTGTGTAGGGATTCTTGGAGGCAAACCGATGGAGCCTCAACCATGTTCCGAGATGGAAAGACAAGGTGAAGGAGATGCCGAATGCGAGCTACAAGGTGGAGACGTTCATGACACTCCAAAGGTATGTGTTAGTTCTTCCTCCCTTGAGCATGATACTTCCTTGTCTTGTGATCTTGTTTGTAACAACTCTATGCTAGTTGATGATTTGCATGAATATAATGTGTTTGCAACTAGTGTAGAGCCTTTGGGTCAACTTGTGTGTGAAAATGAACCACTAGGTGAGGGGATTGAAAAGCCACATCAGGATGTGAGCTCGGTTTTCATTGAACCTCTCTTTAGTGAAGATGTTGAAGTTGACCTTGTTTGTGACCTTTGTTATGACACCCCGCCCATGTTTGATAAAGGGGAAGATGAATTGCATGATTATCCTATTCTTCCCTTTGATTGCTTATTTGCTAGCGGTGGTCTCTTGTGTCGTAATGAGGAAGGTTGTAACCTTGAGGAGTCTCTTGAGAATGAGATAGATCGACTTGTGTTCGATGACTCCTCAAGTGTCGATGTTGTCTCTAGTTTGAGAACTTTACCTTTGCTTGCCAATGAACTAGAGAAGTGTGCCTATATTAATCCTTTGTATGAGGGCCACTTCAATGAAAATGGTGAATTGTATCAAACTAGAGTGGGGTGCGAGTTTGGACCTCCATGGATTGGAATGCCTAACTCTATAGATAATCCGTTGTTTGAGACCTCCCTTGGGAGTTTGTCTAATGACGAGGGTTGTCTTGAGGGAGTATTTGGAGGTGAGGAGGTACCTCTTGGTGTGTGTAGGAATGCTCTTAAGAAGGGGAGTGGAGTATTTGATGTTAGTTGTCGCTTGAACTATCTTACTTACTCCCTTCCATATGTTGAGCGCACCATGAGTGTTGAGCATGCCAAAGCCGATGTGTCACTTTGTGATAAAATTGATTTGAAGGCTTGGTGTGTTGGTCATGGGCTTAGGGGTCGTGGGGAATTTAATTGCCACATGCATATCCTTGATCTCTTTGCTAGTTTTGACGATGAGTGCTTGTTCTTGTCGAGCCAAGACTATGTCGTCTCCTTTGGGGACATACGCTTTTTAATTGGGATTGATGCTTGGCTCTATCACAAGAGTGTGTTTTCCACACTACTTGCACTTATTCTTGTTAAGCTAACCTACTTGTGAAGTAGGAAGTTTTGGTTGTGCTTGTTTTGATTGTAGGTTTTGATGGTTCGATTTCGAGGACGAAATCCTTTCAAGAAGGGGAGGATGATGCAATATAAAATGGCCTAAACGACAACCATCAAAAGCCATGCTCGAGAGCACAACGGATACGAGTCAAGGCCTCCGGAAACAACTTGAAGATCATGCATTGGAGCGCCAACGGATGGAGGAAACAGGGCAGGAAAACAGGCAGCCCAAAACAGGGCAAAACAGGGGAGCAATCTGGGAGCTCACTGCCTGAGGAAGAACAAGTGTTCTTCGCGATCGCGAGCATCACTGCGCGATCGCGAAGGGTCTTGCTTATGCCTGCGCGACAGCGCCCAGTCCACGCGAAGGCGAAGTCGAGGATGGAGGAGGCCTGCGCGATCGCGAGCCCTTAGGCGCGATCGCGATGCTTTGGCTTGGTGTCTGCGCGATTGCGATCTCCCTTGCGCGATCGCGAAGGGTTAAAGTTAAGCAGCGGACCAGAATCAGCTTCAGGGCCATTTTTGTCCAAAACTCAATGTAAATGTATATATAGCTAGTTTTAGCTTCATTTCATTAGTTAGTCAATATTGAAGAGAGAATCTTGTGAGAGAACATTGAAGAGGCCGAGCCCTTCTTGTTTGACCCCGAGGCTCGTGTATGTCTCGACTTGGAACCTATGGAGATTCACCACTAGCGTGAATTCCTTGTAAGGTTCGAGTTTTCCTTCTCCCTTTTGGATTCAATTAACGTTAGTAAATTGAATTCGATTCTTTCTTCTATTTCTTGCCTTCCTAGTCTTGCATTTCTCGATATCTTTTAGATATCTCGTATCTTGTTTTATCGCTTCCGCATATTTGTGTCGTATTTAGCTTCCGCGTATTTTATATTACATCACCGAGACACGAGAGGAATGAGTTGGAGACAAAAATTCTGAACCGGCAGTGGAATTGTCCTATTGTGCCACGCCGTGAGTCGCATAGCGCGCCGCATTAAGGGCGAAATCCAGAGAGTCGGAAATTTTGTAATTCTAAGAAAAAGGCTTGTCGTGCCGCGCTATGCGACGCTGCCAGCATATTTTTCTGCTCTAATTCCATATTTGTTTTAGATGGGTTTTTAAGTCAAGGTCGGCCCAAGTCATTTTAAAACAGTATAAATACATCATAAAACATCTTTTGAAGGGTTGAACAAGATTTCAGAGGCAAAGGAGTGAAGACATCAAGTCTAGAGATCGTCAGACAATGGATTCTAAGAGCTTCTTCTCCCTCTATCTTATGATTCATATTGTAGTTACATTTTTACATTTGAGCATGAGTAGCTAAACTTAATTTTAGAGTTATGGTGTACCTTTTTATGGGTGGAATGCTAGTAACAAGTATTATAATTCATCTTTCATGATTCTATTTATTCTTCTCTATATCTATTTAAGATTATCTGCAAGACTGCGTTAGTTGCTTGATCTAGAGTTACTTGGAAGAGAACATAGTGAAACGACCTTATGTAGTCGTTACAGAAGTTAGAATCTGATTAGCATGTCGATAGTCTTAAAAGCTCTGTAAGGTCAATTAGGACCTGTCAGTAAAATTTGAGCTGATTCGGACCTCGTTTAGTAGGATTTTTTAGAAGGTTTCTGTTTTAGTTGTCGGTAAAGCTTAAAAGAGGTTTTCGAACTCGATTTGAGTAAATGAGCTTTGACTTGAAATCCAAAAGTTGTGTTAGGTTCGTGTTATACTTTATGCACCTCCTAGAGACACTAGAAGGGGGGGTTGAATAGTGTCTCCCGATTTTCGTTGCAAGAACCTCGTTCTTCTGTAATGGAACCGGGTTCTTCAGTTCTCTTTTATGGTGCCTACTTCTTTTAGAACACACCAAAAATACAAGGATTTTTACGTGGAAAACTCCTTGCTTGAGGGAGAAAAACCACGACCCACGCTCTGGGATTTTGAAACTGAATCCACTAACACAAGAGCAAAGTTTCTGATTACAAACTCTGTAACCAAGGGGCTACACTCTAGACCCTAATCACTAAACAAAGCTACACTCTAGCTTTTCTAGTTATCACAAAGGTTTTCACCTAATACATATGCTTCTGAAATAAGCAGATAGGTAAAGAACAATAACAGCTTGATAAGACGACAACTTACAACTCGATGAACCTAGACATAAAATCTAGACTCAATACTCTGCATGCAACTAAGTTGTCTTCTTCAGTTTTCTCACGTAGACAGTTCTTTGATCGCCTTTGTATGCTCTCAACTCTCTATGTGTGAATAACTGTTTTCGGCCGTCTCTTCTACTTGCTTTTATACGAGTCGTGCAACCCTAGTTGAGTCCTACTGAGAATCCTCTTAATTATGGTAAGTTTGGATTCGCAGTAACTCTTTTCCATGTTGAAGTCTAACTCTTGTTCACACTTCGAAGACACAGCCCGGACACCGCCCCTTTTAGTCTGACTAGGATATGTATACAACCACGCGCCACTACTCCTAGTTCCATAGGGATTTGCAACCCGTAATCTTTTCGATCAAGCGTGCCCTTCATCTCAAGGACTATGTTCTTCGCATAACCTCATGTCCTTCCTGTTTGTCATGCTTCAAAACCAGCTCTCAACAAATTCCCCCTTTTTGATGATGACAAACAAATATTGCACAAGAGCCTGAATAGACATACACCAAAAACAAAAAAACAAAAGTAACAGAACAAAACAAAAACAGATGAGTTAGGTCACAAACACCCCAACATTCCTTCTTCCCCCTTTTGGCATCATCGAAAAGATTCAAGGACCTGCAGGAACCTGTCAGTTTAATCTAGACTAGAGCACAAGGCAACTCATCAGTGTCAAGAACACAGGCATATCAAAATAAGGGCCCAACAAAGAACCCAATTACTAGAACAGAAAACAGTCATAAACACAAGAAATTTAAAATCATCATCCAGAGTGTGACAGCAGCACAACTCCATTAATAGTTACACAACCAAATTTAAATTGTCTTAATCATCCATAACATGCAATCAAAGGAGAGTAGGAAGGGGTAGAAATCAGGTAGAGATAGGAGGACAGGACTGGAAGAATCACAGCTGAAGGTTGAAGTGTTTGACAAGCGCCTCAAGTTGCTTCGTATTCTTGGCCCTCTCCATCACCAGCTCGGCCTCATACTTGTGGCAGTCTATCTTCAAATGATCAATTTCTTGATCCTTCACCTTCAACTGTCTGTGCAGCTCTGCATTTTTTTCATTAACTTCAAGAACCATTTTCTCCAGCTCCTGCACAGCACCAATGGCCTCATCAGGTCCATATTCTTCACTGTCCTCTTCTTGCTCCTGCTTTACCTGCATTGGCCTTTTGGAAGCTCTGCTCTCTTGGAAGAAGTCACAATTTTTAAGCACATTTATCCCAAACTTTTGATGAATGGTAGGCTTCTTCCCAGCTTCCAAAGGAACCCCAAAATGCTCAAGAATCTGATGGATGATGTAAGAATGCACAAGAGAGTGTGGCTTCTGATCAGTATCACAGATTCTCTTTATGTGCCTAATAATAAGCCCAGGCATATCAGATCCATATATGTCAGGTCCAGAGCACTAGCCTCACAATTTCTTTCTCCCCTAGGTAGAAGAAACCTATGCACAAATTCAAATAGCAGCTGATGTGCAGGCTCTATCTCCTTCTTCTCAACCTTCCTCTCCTTCCTTAGTCTGGGTTTCCCCGAGAACTTTCTGACAACATCTAAGGGGGTGACTCTATCTGTTCTTTTTGGCCATTTCAGCTTGACATACCTGCAATAACCTTCAGCAGGTATGTCCAGAATCACTCCCAATTCAGGTCTCCCAAACTCAATCTCCACTCCTCTTACAGTGGTAAACACCCTCCTGGCTACTACCCTGCAATTTGTATAGAATTCTCTAACTTCATTCACAAACAACTTCCTGTCTTTGTTGGCAAACAAACCCAGCCAACCCTGATCACCTATCATTCTCAACAGAGACCTCATATGAAACTCCTTTTCATCATGCAGAATGCTGCCTGGCAGCACCTGATGCCTAGAGAAAAAGGCTTCTCTATCCACTTCTTCATTGTTTCCTTTTCTTCTTTTCTTGTTCTCCATCTCACTGTCAGTGTCAGAATCACTGGGTTCCACATAGCTCCCAGCCTCACTCTCCTACTCAGCCTCACCAGCTCTCTTATCCTCTTCTTCCCTCATTTCTGCCTCCCTGTCTCTCACATTGGTCACTGTCTTCTGCAACTTCTCAACTTTCTCCAGCTGCTGCTTTAATGCAGACCTGGTCCCAACTCTTCTGACAATAGGCTCATTAGCCACTTTGTCATCTCCTTCCTCACTTTCTTCATCAACCAGTCTAGACTTCAACACTGGCTTCCCATCTTTCACTAACCTTCTTCTTTTTTCAGGTTCCACTAAGTTTTCTTTCATAAACACAACCTCATCTTCTTCTTCTTCCTCAGTCACCTTTTCATCCTCAGCCCCAAACTTCCTCTTACTTTTAGGTTCTTCAACCTTCTTGGTTATCTCTTCATCTCCCAACACAACTTCTTTATTTCCATCTTCCTCAGATTCTGTCCAATCAATCCCTGCCTCATCAGCTTCAGTAGGGTTTGGACAAGCAATAGGCTCTTGCCCCTCATCCCCTGAAGCTTCAGCAATATTAAGTCCACCACCCTCAGGACTTTTTGGCACAGAATCCTTCACACACTCGACAGTTCCACCTACATCTTTACTTGACTCAACTGCATCTTCCCTCAGAATTTCAACATTATCTTGTTCCCTAAACTGTTCTTCAATTCTTTCTGCTACATTAAGCTTGTCTCCAGACTCACCAACTGCAAGGCCCTGCACATCTTCCCTAAGTTCATTCTTTTTACTATCTTGTTCCACCTCACATGAGTTCCTCCTATCTATTTTATCTCTTTGCTCATCACCCATTATTTTATCTAGTTCCGCGACTAGGGTTTCAGTTTCTACGATACCAGGACTGGTTATATTGACTGAACCAACAGGTGTAGATGAAATAGGGTCAGGAATTACCTCATGCAATGATTGTGACGAACTTTGCGTAGTGGGTGTCGTGAGAACAGCTCTTGTCCTTAACTTCTTTACCAGTTTCTTGTCCCCCTTTTTGAGAAATTTGATGCGAGCCCTTGCGATTCTTTCAGCAAGTGTGGATGGAGGTGGTCTTTCAGACATCTTGAAGGATTTTATGAGAGATTTCTGAGTTTTTGAGGAGTTTTCTGTTTTAGGGCTTGAGAGGATTTTGATGTTCAACAGAAGTGGTGGGTGAGTTGTGAGGGATTGAAGGAGTGTTGTAGAAGGAGAAGGGTTTTAGTGATGTGACAATGTCTAGGGAAGGCAAGAAGTAATGAGTATAATGAAAGGCAGCTTTTTGAACTTTTTGAGAACCGGGAAGAGTTAAGAGATTTGACGGTTATGAACTTAATTAAATAAGCCCTTTTCAAGGAGCGGGGTCCAAGCAATTCAAAAAGAATTCTATCCTAAAAAGGAATGTGTTCCTATAATTTAGGATGGTTATGAGAATATGGAAAATCTCCCATGATGCACGTATAATAGACAATCTTAGTTTCAGTTGTGAATACTATCAAACAGAGTAGGTTGACTGTACCTGGACACGATTCCTCATGTTCAGACTGGTTCCTTATCAGTACATAGTAGGTTCTTCATGGGATCACATTATTTGTACCTGGTGCTCAAAACACCTAAACGAGTGTACTTATTCAAGTACAAGGTTAGCCCAGATAGTAATGACAAGTTTCTAGCAGACACATTGAACACTAAACTAGCCAATCACACAGGGAATACCTGCTGGGTCATCCGTGTATTTTGGTCATCCCTAACTCCAACCTGTTCCTCTCGAACTGCACCTTGTTCAACGCTTTGGTAAATATGTCAGCAATTTGATCCTCAGTCCTGCATGAATTCATAGTAATTAGACCCTTTTCCACATTGTCTCTTAGGAAATGATGTCTAATATCAATGTGCTTGGTTCTTTTGTGTTGGACTGGGTTCTTGGCAATATTCACTGCGCTAGTATTATCACAGAAAATTGGCACTGCCCCACACTTGATACCAAAATCCTCCAGTTGTTGCTTGATCCATAACAATTGTGAGCGGCATGAGGCGGCTGCCACATACTCAGCTTCAGCAGTTGATAACGCAACTGAGTTTTGTTTCTTTGTAGCCCATGATACCAAGCAAGGACCTAGGAAATGTGCCATTCCTGAGGTGTTTTTCCTGTCCACCAAATGACCTGCATAATCTGCATCAGCAAAACCAATTAGTTCAAAAGTTCCTCCTCTAGGATACCAGAGGCATAAGTCCTGAGTCCCTTTCAAGTATCTCAAGATTCTCTTCACAGCTGTCAAGTGTGATTCCTTAGGTTTTGACTGAAATCTGGCACACAGTCCTACGCTGTATACTATGTCAGGTCGACTTGCTGTGAGATAAAGAAGTGAGCCAATGATTCCTCGATATTTCGTCTCATTTGTCGAAGGACCAAGTTCATCCATATCCAGCTTTGTTCCAGGTGCAATAGGAGTAGTCATTTCCTTTGCTCATTCCATGTCAAATTTCTTCAGTAATTCCTTGACATATTTTTGCTGATGAATCATGGTTCCTTCCGGTGTCTGCTTTATCTGCAACCCAAGGAAGAAATTCAATTCACCCATCATGCTCATTTCAAACTCACTTCCCATTAAGTCAGCAAATCCTTTGCTCAGCTCCTCATCAGTTGCTCCAAAGATGATATCATCGACATACACTTGAACTACCAGTAGATCTTTTCCTTGCTTCTTGAGAAATAGTGTGTTGTCAATTTTTCCTCTTGAGAAACTATTTTTCATCAGAAAGCCTGAGAGTCTTTCATACCAGGCTCTAGGAGCTTGCTTCAAGCCATATAAAGCCTTGTCCAGTTTGTACACATGATCAGGGAATTCATTGCTCACAAAACCTGGAGGCTGCACCACATAAACTTCTTCATTCAAATAGCCATTTAGAAAGGCACTCTTTACATCCATCTGATATAGTGTGAATTCCATGTATGTAGCAAACGCGATTAGCATCCTAATGGCTTCCATTCTTGCAACTGGTGCAAAGCTTTCATCATAATCTATTCCTTCTTCCTGACTGTACCCTTGAACAACCAATCTTGCCTTGTTTCTTGTAACTATGCCATGTTCATCCAACTTATTTCTGAACACCCATTTTGTTCCAATGATGGATCTGTCCTTCGGCTTGGGAACTAGGTGCCACACCTTGCTTCTTTCAAATTGATGAAGTTCCTCCTGCGTAGCCATAATCCAGTCTGGATCTTCTAGAGCTTCTTTTACATTCTTTGGTTCCAAAGATGAGAAGAAGGCAAAGAATGCACAGAAGTTCTTCAATGCTGACCTGGTCATAATTCCTGTATCCAGTTCAGATAGGACATTCTCCAAGGGGTGAGAACTTTGATATTTCCATGGTCTGATCTGAATCTGACTGGAAGGACCTGCAGCATTCTCTTGGGTAGACTCTTCTTGACTTTCTAGATTGTCAGCTTCATCTGAAGTTCCCCCTGTCAGATTGACTCCTTCATCTGATGTGACTGGATTCTCCTTCCCGTCTGAGTCTTCCAGTTCATCCATGCTTTCTTCTCTTCTTAAGCCAATCACTTGATCATCTGCATCAGTTTCTTCTACTTCCTTATCTGATTCATCAAACACAACATGCATACTTTCTTCTACTACTTGTGTTCTTCTATTGAGTACCTTGTATGCCTTGCTTTGAGTAGACTATCCCAAAAATATTGCCTCATCACTCCTAGCATCAAACTTTCCCAAGGGTTCCTTGCCATTGTTGTGAACGAAACATTTGCAACCAAACGGCCTTAGATGAGCAATATTTGGCTTTCTACCCCTGAGTAGCTCATATGGAGTTTTGTCAAGAATTGCTCTGATGGAACACCTGTTCAGTAAGTAACATGCAGTGTTTACAGCTTCAGCCCAAAAATATCTTGCTAGTCCACTTGATAGCAGCATAGTTCTAGCCATATCCTCCAACGACCTGTTCTTCCTCTCGACCACCCCATTTTGTTGGGGAGTTCTTGGTGCAGAGAAGTTGTGATCTATACTGTTCCTTGCACAATACTCAGAAAATTTTGAGTTCTCAAACTCAGTTCCATGATCAGATCTAATACTGATGAGTTCAAGACTTAGTTTTTTTTGAACTACACCAGCCCAGTCTTTAAAATTCTCAAAAGCTTCATCCTTAGAGGCCAAGAACAAGGTCCATGTATACCTTGAGTAATCGTCAACAATTACGAACACAAACCTTTTACCGCCTCTGCTCTTGACCCTCATAGGTCCACACAGATCCATATGCACCAGCTCCAGTGGCTTTGATGTGCTGACCACTTTCTTTGATTTGAACGACGTTCTCACATGCTTTCCCTTTACACAGGCATCACACATTTTTATGTTTTCAAACTTCTTGCTTCGCAACCCACGAACCAGTTCCTTCGAGGCCAACTTATTTAATTGAGAGAGACTTGCATGACCCAGTCTCTTGTGCCACAGCTGAGAGTCACTTTCTTGCACATTCAAGCATGTCAGATTGTTTTCAGGTAAGGACTTCAGCGACGCCTTGTATACATTGTTCACCCTCTTTCCTTCCATCACCACTTCTCCACTCTGTAGGTTCTTTACAATGCATCCTACAGATGAGAAACTCACTTCGTTTCCTCTGTCACACAGTTGGGAGATACTTAGTAAATTGTGTTAGACCATCCACACAGTAGACATTTTCAATTGCATGCTCCAGAGATCTCCCAATTTTTCCGATGCCCACTATCTGACCACTTTTTCCTTCTCCGAAGGCCACACTGCCTCCTTGAAATGCTGCGAGTGAGAGAAAATTTCTTCTGTCTCCTGTCATGTGCCTAGAACAACCGCTATCAAGAATCCAGCTTGAGTTGTTCTCCCTCACTCCAGCCTGCAAAACAAATTAGAGGTTAACCTTAGGAACCCAGACAAGCTTGGGTCCCTTCTTATGAGAGAATGGATAAATCAAATCTTGTTTGGCCCATCTGGGTAAAACACAATTTTTATTTTTGGCTTTTGCCTTGCTAATGTTAACACACCTTTGTTTAGTATGACCAGTTTCACCACAAAAAGTGCATAACATGTTACAAGGTAGTCCTACATATTTGCTTTTAGGATTATATGGAGGCAGAGGCTTCTTGAAACCTAATCCTTGTTTTCCTTTGTTTTGATTTTCAAGAACCCAGTTTATTGCCTCAGAAGATTTATTCCATTTTGTTAGTCTGGTAAGTTCAAGTTTTGAGTTTTCAACCTTTAGATTTAAAATCCTGTTTTTTTCAATTTCCTCATACAGAATTTCATTTGCTCTTTTCAACTCGTCTTCCAAAAAGGTTTGAACTTCACTCATAACTTGCTTACCATTCTTGCTTTCTCTTAACTGATTGCATTCCAAAACAAGCTCAGTAATCTTAGAGTTTGACACAAGAGTCTGACACAAGAGTCTGTCCTTTTAAGATGGCATTTGTTTCTTCAAGTTCAATATTCTGTTCCAGGAGACTCTTGTGCTTAGTTCTAAGATTACTCAGTTCTTCAGTTAATTTATCTTTTTCAAGCTTTTCTTTTTCATATCCTTCAATCAAGGTGGCTGTGATCAGAATTAAATTTTCAGAAGAGTATGTGTGTAAAGTTTCTTTTAGGTCAGACAGGCATACCTCTGCTGAACTGCCAGCTTCCTCTCCATCAGTTGCCATGAGGGCAGAGTCCTTCTTGGTGTTGTCAGCTATGTACAACTCCTTCAGTTTCTTCCATATTTCCTTGGCAGATTTACATTCCAGTATCCTTCCAAGCACATCATCTGTAAGTCCTCTTCTTAGATAACCCTCAGCCTTGGAGTTTGCTTGTAGCCAGTCCAGATCTTGAGGATCTAGTTCTTCCACTTTCTTTGGCACCAGGACTCCGTTTACTGCTCTTTTCACAGGAACATGAGGTCCTCTTTTCACAATCAGCAACAGGCTGTAGTCAGTTGCCTGCAAGAAATTTTTCATCTGTTTCTTCCAGTAATTGTAATGAGTCCCATTGAACACTGGTGGCTTTGATGGATCTCTTCCCCATCTGAATTCTCGAGGAGCTTCTTCATCAGAACTAACGTCTGTCATCCCTGCTAGTGCTAGTGGTGAGTCATCATCAGCTTCCTTTTCATGATCAAACTCACTATCAGTTGGTCCCCATGTGGCATAGAAGGCTTCCTTCCTTTTCCTTCGTTCTGCTCTAAAGTTTGGGGGCCATCTTGACTTCTTCCTGTCTACATCAAGATCCTTTGTGGTTTCTTTTTCCTTTTCCTTAGTGGCTCTGTTTTTCATCCATTCCATTTCCCACATCGGGCAATTCATGACAGCATGATCCTTCTTGAAGCATTTGAAGCATCCAGAGTAGTAAGGACTGTCAACTATGTTCTTCCTGCTAAAGCTCTCCATGTTCCCTCGTTTAAATCCTTTAAACCTTCCCAGATTGAGTTTTTGTCTTAGGGCACTTACCATCGCAGCTTCCACTGATTGGAGATCAACAAATTCTTCACCTTCCTCTGTTGCTTCCAGCGCAAGGGTCTTTTCCTTCTTTGCTGCTGGTTTAGCCTTTGATTCCTTCATCATCTCATGCGTCTTCAGACTTCCAACCAGTTCTTCAAGCTTGATGGCTTTCAAGGGTTTGGATTCAATGATGGCTGTCATTTTTGGTTCCCATGCTTCAGGCAGCATATTCAGGATTTTGTCAACCATCTCTACCTCAGGCAATTCCATCTCCAAGGATCTCATTTCATTTGTAATTATGGTCAACCTGGTCATCATATCCTGAATCGACTCCTTCTCGCCCATAGTGAACAACTCAAATTGCCTCTTCAACATTCTTCTTTTCGAGTCCTTTACTTCGGTGGTTCCTTCGTGTGCAACCTGTAAAGCATCCCATATTTCCTTAGCCGTCTTATATGATGATACTCGATTGAACTCTTCCGGACCAAGACCACATATGACCAAACGCTTGGCCTTGTGATTCTTTTCTATCATCTTATAATCCGTCTCATCAAACTCTTCCTTCAGCTTAGGTTCTTTTGTGGCAGTGGTTCCTTCACCAACTATTTTGGTAGGAATCAGATTTCCTTCAGAGACTATCAGCCAGAGTTGATAGTCTTCAGCACATATGTAGTTCTCCATCCTATTCTTCCACCATGCGTAGTATTGCCCATTAAACTGTGGAGGCCTCAGAACCGACTGTCCTTCAGTAATTGTAGGCGGTGCACTCATTCTGATCCTTCTCAAGGTGTTAGCCTTACAAGAGAAGACCCGCTCTGATACCACTTGTTATACTTTATGCACCTCCTAGAGACACTAGAAGGGGGGGTTGAATAGTGTCTCCCGATTTTCGTTGCAAGAACCTCGTTCTTCTGTAATGGAACCGGGTTCTTCAGTTCTCTTTTATGCTGCCTACTTCTTTTAGAACACACCAAAAACACAAGGATTTTTACGTGGAAAACTCCTTGCTCAAGGGAGAAAAACCACGACCCACACTCTGGGATTTTGAAACTGAATCCACTAACACAAGAGCAAAGTTTCTGATTACAAACTCTGTAACCAAGGGGCTACACTCTAGACCCTAATCACTAAACAAAGCTACACTCTAGCTTTTCTAGTTATCACAAAGGTTTTCACCTAATACATATGCTTCTGAAATAAGCAGATAGGTAAAGAACAATAACAGCTTGATAAGACGACAACTTACAACTCGATGAACCTAGACATAAAATCTAGACTCAATACTCTGCATGCAACTAAGTTGTCTTCTTTAGTTTTCTCACGTAGACAGTTCTTTGATCGCCTTTGTATGCTCTCAACTCTCTATGTGTGAATAACTGTTTTCGGTCGTCTCTTCTACTTGCTTTTATACGAGTCGTGCAACCCTAGTTGAGTCCTACTGAGAATCCTCTTAATTATGGTAAGTTTGGATTCGCAGTAACTCTTTTCCATGTTGAAGTCTAACTCTTGTTCACACTTCGAAGACACAGCCCGGACACCGCCTCTTTTAGTCTGACTAGGATATGTATACAACCACGCGCCACTACTCCTAGTTCCACAGGGATTTGTAACCCGTAATCTTTTCGATCAAGCGTGCCCTTCATCTCAAGGACTATGTTCTTCGCATAACCTCATGTCCTTCCTGTTTGTCATGCTTCAAAACCAGCTCTCAACAGTTCGTATGGTCATTTGTGACCTGTAGAAACTTTTGAAAGTGAATTCCGAGGTCGTTCGGCTAATTTCGCTAAAATCCCGAAAGTTAAGAAATCGACCTCTTTCCGTGGGAGCCGTATCTTGAGTTCTGGAGATCCGATTCGAGTTCCATCTTTGCGAGAATGTCACACAAGTCTTGTATAACTTGTGTGCAAAATGTGAAGTCATTTTGAGCTTTTTAGGGTCCCGTTAGGACTCAAAAACACTCTTACTGGTGCTAAAATTGCCTAGTAAGCTGCTTATTGAACAGTATAAAAGCTAATTTTTAGCTCATTTCGGGATAAACTCAATTCTGTCCCTTGAAGTCAGTTCCAAGGCAAAATATAAGTGTCAATTTGTTATAAATCGTCAGGTATCAATCCTATAACATTCAATTGCGTTAATTCATGATTCTTGTGTTAGAATCTCTTGAAATTGAATTGGAAAATTGGGTTAGGACCCTAAAAATTATGGAATTAAAAAATTTGATGAAATTGAATTCGGATATGAAAACTAATAATATCATTGGACTTGTGAGATTATGAGGAGTCCGGATATGTATATTTTACAGGTTTTCTGCAAAGCCTGGCTCATGGGTGTTTTGGTAATTTTCTTTTTCTCAGTCAAAACATTAAATAGTCATCTTTTAGGCACTTATATGTGCGTTTGAACTTATTTGACTCAGTGAGGGATATTTCTAAGTGACATCAGGAAATGAGGTTTCAGAGTAGCATTATCGATCTAGTACTAGAGGTAGGTAATTTTATCCGCTTCTTTGACGGCCTTTGATCTTTTGGATGATCTACTCACACGTTCTTTACGTGAATAGCTGCTGATAGGGTGTACTTACTATGCCACAACCGTCTTATGTATTTTCTGGTTATGTTTCTTGATATCTGTGTTGTTATGTCATAGGAGGGCAGGAGGATTCCACCTTAGGAGTAGGAGGATTCCGCTAATTGCATCACATTGAGGGTAGGAGGATTCCGCTTCATTCATTGGGCACATGTGACCCCGTTGCATTATGATTGTATTCATTTCATATCCTTATGTATGTTTTATATGAATCTACTTGCCTATCTGTACATTTTATCTGTTACATATTGTTACTTACCATTTCCCTGGCTAACTTAACTATTTTTTTGAGTTAAGTAGTTATTCCTCGCCTAGTGAGTTCTTATGACTCACCCCCTACCTGTTTCTTGTGTTGTATTTTCGTTTCGGCAGATTCCGCTCTCGAACCCAGTCAGTCGCAGGGTGATTGAGGAGCAGGACCCTTTCTAGCTGTCTACGGTGAGTCGGCTTGTTCATTGAGGCTACCGGTTGTAGATATTCTAGTTTTATCTCATTTATCTCCCTTCTGGAGACGTACTTATCCTTTGGACTTCTTAGATTTCATATCTGGACACCTCAAGACTTATGTATTTTGGGTAGTAGCTGTAATTATTCAGGCAGCTTGTAAATATGTTAGTTTATATATAGTGTGCATGTCATACGTATTTTTATGTTATTTAAATTGATTCTCTAATATTTTCAAGTAAAAATTTTGTGTTATCTAAGTCGTTTCGAATCGTATGTCTTGACTTATAATTATGTGTATTTTTACACATACAATTATGTGTATTTTTATGAATTAACACCATTTGTCGTTATTATTATTAGTATTATTATTTTGGCTCTTTTGAATTGTAGTTTAGTCCCTCACCTTTTTATATATAGTTTTTGCTTTTGTATTTTAGGTTGCATTCTAGTCTTTATTTTGATAAGGCAAACAATTTATTGTATGTTAAAAATAGCTTGTATTGTAGTCTTTCATTGTCGGCTAATTCAATATCATCAAGATATCTTGACATATGATGTCTCTTCAATTTTTCACACACGAAAAAAATTATTGTAAGAAGTTTGATTAAGTTAATTGAAATGGTTACATACTTGTACAATCGATGTTTGGATGAAGCTACATATATGTAGCTCTTGATTACATATATAGTTGTTTTTTTCTAGAGAGTACTTGGTTTGGATGTGTCATGGTGGAGTATAGTCGCTTGAATATGTGTTTGATTCTTGAAAGTGTATGTTACAAATTTAGTGAAGAAAAAAACAGACAAAAAACCGAACAACCCGAAATAACCGACATAACCGACAAAAATCGAACAAGTGAAAACCCGACTTAATTGGTTTGGTTTTGGTTTAAGTATTTGAAAACCCGAATTAATTGATTTGGTTATCTTTTAGAGGAAAACCGACCAAACACGACCCATGAACACCCCCCTAGCAGCGTGTCACTGACAGCATGTAATATGTTCTTTAATCGAAAGTCCAAAAACACAAGTCAGAATAAATTGAATGACTTTATAGCAAATAAAGAATATATATAAAAACCCCTAATATCCTTTACACCTTTTAGGTTTTCCTTCTTCAGCAGCCTCCACACACACACACAGCACACAAACTAGCAGCCACCATGGGTCGTATGCACAGTCGAGGGTTAGTTCACTTTTTCTATCTTTCTGTATAATCTTTGTTTATATGCCGCATACATTGTATTAATATTCTTGGGGTGCGGCAATTTCCGGACCGTGTGTGAATGCGAGATGTTTTGTACATTGTATTAATATTTCTTGTTTTGTTAACAGTAAGGGTATTTCAGCTTCAGCACTTCCATACAAGAGGACCCCACCTAGTTGGCTGAAAATCTCTGCACCAGATGTAAGTAATTTTCTTGATGAGATATATAGACTTTAGCAATTTATGATTAGAATGGTATTTGTTCTTGTAAATGGAAAGCCGTTTAGTAATGATTCATATAGCCGACCCCAACTTGTTTAGGCTACTACTAGACTTAAGTATAGCTGCTGAGGTTAGCGTTCATTTTCTATCGTCGTAGCTGGCCCACTTATAATGTAGTCATGTCTGAACCTCTTGCCTATTCTTGATTCATGCCTATTCAGTTACCAACAGCCTTTCTACGTCACTCGAGTTAGGGGTAAGGTCTGCAAACACCACATGCTCCCTAGACTCCACTTGTGGGATTATTCTTAATCTGGGCCACAGACGGTCTGGTAATTGTGTCCCTCATTTGACTTGTTGGAAAAGTGGTACTCGATGAATGCGCTAGGAGGTGCTCCTAATTAAAAACTATTGTCCTTGTGACGTGCACTTCTAGTAGCACCGTTTTCCTATCTTATAGTGGAAGAGATCCACCTTTTTCTTCATTAATCACCAAAGTTATATTTCCTTTAATTGAAATAAGAACATGGTATACAAAATCACTTGCATAAAATGTGGCATAACTATGCTAGGTAAGCAATAGTAGTAGTGTGACTACCGTGGCAACGAAGGATTTCGCCTTGCCTTTCTGATTTTAAGGTTATGAGTGACATTGCATATAAACAATGGGGCATTTTGTCTACCTGTATTTTGTAAAGAACACAAAAAAGTATATTGCTTCACGAGGATCAGTTTAGCTTTTCCTTGTCAAAAGAAAAGGAAGGATGACCTTTTTCCCTTTCTGAGGATTCATTGAGTTTTTTCTCCGTTTGAACATGGATTACAAAGCATCCGAACAGAACTTGGTTGGATTTGCTAAAGTTAAAATATACTCAAAGATTTATGTGAAACTTGATTGGACCTTGTCCAAATAAGCGTTTGCGTTACTTGGATGAACTCATGCACTTGTTACCAGTTTCTTAACTAGCAGCATTCTCTTGTCTTTCAGGTTGAGGATAATATCTGCAAGTTTGCAAAAAAGGGTTTGACACCTTCACAGATTGGTGTTATTCTTCGTGATTCTCATGGCATTGCTCAGGTGAAGAGTGTAACTGGTAGCAAGATTCTCAGAATTTTGAAGGCTCATGGTACTTGTTCGGCATTTTGGTCATTTAGTCCATAATACTCTCTAACGTATCAATAAAAATGTTCATATTACTTGTCTAGAGGAAATATTTGATACTATATTGATTCTTAATTTGCTAGGACTTGCTCCTGAGATTCCTGAGGATCTCTACCACCTTATCAAGAAAGCAGTTGCTATAAGGAAGCATCTCGAGAGAAACAGGAAAGACAAGGATTCCAAGTTTAGATTGATTCTTGTTGAGAGCAGGATTCACCGACTTGCTCGCTACTACAAGAAGACAAAAAAGCTTCCACCAGTCTGGAAGTAGTAAGTCCATTCTCTGCTGTTTTGCACTTTAGTAGTTAACTGCTTCTGATTCAATTTTTAATTACCCATTATGTTAGATTTGTAAATATTACATGTTCAAATATAAGAATATGTTGAATCCTTTTATGCATTGACCTCTTTATCTAAGCATGCTTGATATTCGTATTTGTTAATTTGGTTTATTTTCAGTTGGAAACTATGTGGGTTCTGCCAATGCATCATGATTGTCCTTTTTGCAACTTAGTTGTAGATTATTCTTAGTTGGAGACTATTTGCATCAATATGTGGTTCCACAGAACAATGGTTAAGCTAATTTAGTACTTCCTCTCTTGTAGTTTATGTGGCAATTATTCCTTTTTAGTCAGTGGCAAAAAGATAGTCAGCTTTCTAAAATTAGAAACGATTTCTTTTATAGAGTAGCTTTTATAGCCACTCATATATTGTACATATTTTCTGATCACAAGTTTCAAAGTCCTCATTTCTTTCTTAAATCCGTGCCTATTCTAACTTTGCCACATACATTGGAACTAAGGGAGAATTCAGATTCAAGAACAAATTGTCTTCATAAGAGTTTGTTTACAGTTGCCACAGTATATATCTGCTGAAGCACCCATATTATTGTCTTCCTGACTGTGCTTCCTTCAAATATCAATTGAATTACAAGAAGAAAAGTTTTATGGCAATCTTCATGTTTCTTCCATAACCCTGCAAACTGTAGTTGCGTACTTGCCTCAGATCATTAAGCTTTGGCTTCGTACTCATACGATGCATTCAAGCATCGTACCATGTGTTGTATGTCAGATTTACAGACGTGCATGGCTAATAAGCTTTTTAGATTGGACTGTATAGTTTGTACTCGTCTGAACCATGTACACTGTAATGGGATCAATGGCCTTGAATTTTTAGGGAGGGGAACCACAGGGAAAAGCTTTTGAGTATGTGCACGAATCTGATTGTGTGGAAGTTAATTCAGTGTTTTTCTAGTAACCCACCCCCTCCCCTTACTCTGTTCACCTTGAATTTATGAGTTGCAGTACTAATTCCAGTCTTTGCCTTGCAGTGAATCTACCACTGCCAGTACTCTGGTGGCATAGAGAGGAAGAAGGGGCATTGGAATGCTACTTTCTTGGTCAAAGTCATATCTTTAAATTTCTAGATTAAGTTGTTTTGGCATGGCCAGGATACTTGAATGGGAACAGATTTTGTAAGAGAGCAATGATAGGGATCAGTTAATTTGCTGTTCTATACTTAGACATATAGACTATTGTTATTTATCCATATTTTTCGTTTAGCTATGCTATTTTATTCTTATCTTGCCAAATTCTTGGAAAAGATCGATAATGGTACTAATATAAGCTACACATTATTAGTTCTTCCATTCCAACTTTAGAAATGTAGATGTCATTAAGTTTGTCAGTTAATACTTCTAAATAAAAGTTAAATGATGTGAATGGTTTCACACAACTAACAAGAAGTGTCTGATGTTGACAAGAAAAATCTTCAATTGGTGGTGAGTTAGTACTAGGTGTCTGTTAAACTTTTTCCTTAGTTTAATTAATCAAATAATTAAGATTTGATTATACATTTATACTGGTTTAGAAAATAATGAGGAGAAAGTCCACCTTCTGGAACGAGCAGGGACAAGAAGCTTATCGAAAGGAACACAAATGGCTTTCACAAAGCTTCTTCTTGAGGGCTTACCACAAGTGGCTTTATCAACTGGACCATAAGATACAGTAACTAATCTAAGTAGATTCTCGAGGCTACTTTAAAGAATCCTTCTTCACAATATTCCTAAAATTTTGCTTTCAGAAAACTGATTTTTGTTCTCCATGCTTGCAAATTGTGATATACTTGGTTTTCTATATCGAGAATAGGGTGAAGAGTTCGTTTATGGTTAAAAGACATTTAAATTGTTTTGCAATTAAATTATGCGAATATTCTTACAGGAATGAGGAGAGAAGTAAATGTCCTCATCTTTCTTGATGTGAAAAAAGCTTTGGAAGGTAAGTTGAGTTCAATTTTAGGAGTTGAAATTTCAAGAATTGTATACTTTGCCTCCGAGCAAAGGGTTAAACAAAGGCAAGTTCTTTGAAGAAATAGATGAGAGATTCTCCAAATCTTTGTGCAGAAGGCCAAGTAAACGAGCAGATACCTTACGATGTCGCTATGGACTTTAACATTGGTGGATAGATGAGCAGATATGTTGCAGATTAGATAGAATGGTAAGAACTTGTGAAGCTATGGAATTTCGATCTATGTGGTTAAGTGTCACTATGGGTGAAGCTTATGCGTAAACTTTGTTGGAGATATAATTTAGTAAATCAAAGTCTACCCTCTCTAATAGCTTAAGCTTTTAGATGAGATGGTCGCACAATTAGCATGATATCAAGCACGCAATATGTCACTGGATATCAAGTATGGTTCGATCAACAAGATAATTGCAACATTCATAACAATACTAATTGAAGCATGGTTTGCTCAAGGGAACTACTCTGCAAATACACCCTCAAACAAAATATTTAAGCATCAAGTAGATAGACGAAAATGAACTACGCTGAATGGCTAAGCTGAAAAGGGATCATTATTCTACAATATAAAGTTCAAAACGTAGTAACAGAATCTCACAAGGCCAGATAGCTATAGTACAACAATCTTTCAATGTAAGCAAAGAATAACTGCAAAAAGCATCAAACCAGCTGGTGGATGGTCCACTGAGGGCAAAAGAAAGGGCTAATAGGAATATGATGAGACATCAGGTATCAGAAAAGAAAAAGGAATACGATAAACAACTACTAGAGTAATCACCAACTCTGCCTGAGGAGAAGGGAAAAGGATCACAAGAGTCATGTCCCTTCTGGGGAGGAAATCTAGAGTTAGAATTCCCTATTAGAATGCATATTGCAGTTGTTTCAGACATCAAAAGTGTAACATATACTAAGTTTGAATATATCGAGATACAGTTTCTCTGTGTTAGTACTTAGTATAGAACTACACCTTTTTCAAGGTACCTTAATACCTCAAACTATCCTACAACTGATCAATTAGCCAAGACATTTTGTGCAAATACAGCTAACTTCGTGTAATTAAGATAAAATTTAGAAGTATTTCCATACACTACTCCCCTCCCCTCACTCCCTCCATATTTACTTTTTTAGGAAAACAGCGAACAAGATTATGTATGAGCCAACATCAAGTTTTGTACAGCTTTTGTGTTGAGGTTTCGAAGATACAGGAGATTACACTAGCCATCATCTTTAGATATGTCTTGCAGCTTCTCTCTCCAGAAAGAAACTCTATAAAGAATGCAGAAAGAAACCAACGCGACTATCTATGATACAATGACATTCCAGGAAGTGGCAAGCATTGAACTATCTGCTACATTTATTATGATTTTATTAAGACGATACATATCCATTGTCCATAATCAGCACTCAGCAGTTTTGTCTATCAATCATGAATTCTACAGAACTACAACAATGACATTCCAGGAAGTGGCAAAAGTTGATTTCAGGTTGCATTTGATACAGATTAAATTGCCCCGAAAACAATTTTCATCTAACACACAACTTCTTCATCGTGGGATCACATATGCTCCTCGTATGACATCATTAAGATATATGAAAGCAAGAAAAATGGGGGCAATGCAGTGTGTTGAAAACAATAACAAGAATCAAAATGAACAAGAATTGAACTCCTACCACACAATCGAAAGAATGTATTACTGGGCACTCTTCTTCCCTTCACCATAGAAACTGAGGTACCATCGAACGAATTTCTTCAATCCTGTCTGCAGATCCGTTGTAGGCTTATATCCAAGCTCCCTTTTGGCAGAGCTTATATTTGCATGAGTAAACTGCACATCGCCATTCCTTGGCAACTTCATCACCTGTCTTTTAGCCTTTACTTTCAACAACCTTTCCAAAATGCTGACAAGATCAGAAACCGGCACAGGAGAAGTGTTTCCCAAATTGAACACTCGCAATTGAGCAGGTCCTTTCTTCTTCCCACCACTCCCCGTGCTCTTCTCAGCAGTGTCCAACGCTGCCAAGCAACCCTTCACTATATCATCAATGTAGGTAAAATCCCTAGCCACAGTGCCATGATTAGCTGCCTCAAAGATAGGAATCGACTTTCCCTTCAAAATATCCCTCGTGAAAAAGAAATACGCCATGTCTGGCCTACCCCACGGTCCATAAACTGTGAAAAACCTCAATCCAGTCAACGAAAGTCCATATATATGATTATATGTATGAGCAATTTCTTCACCAGCCTTCTTAGTTGCAGCATATAAACTAGCAGGCTGGTCTGTTCTATCCCTTTCCGAAAAGGGCACCTTAGTATTCAATCCATACACAGAACTCGACGACGCCCAAACAATAGCAGGTTGTGGATTAGCATTCTTGCAAACTTCAAGCAAATTAACTAAGCCAGCAATGTTACTATGCACATAAGAGCTAGGATTTTCCATAGCATATCTAACACCAGCTTGTGCAGCTAAATGCATAAGATGACTAAATGTCACAACATCAAACAACTTCTTCAACAGGGCGACATCATTAATGTCGCCCTCAACAATGTAGACCCCGGCACGCTCTAACAGAGCTTGCCGGGATCTTTTAAGGGTTGGATCATAATAATCATTAAAATTATCCAACCCTACAACACCATCGCCGCGTCTTTTCAACGCAGCGGAGACATGTGTACCAACAAAACCAGCAGCACCAGTTACCAATACACACATACCATTATGTGACCTTATTTTAGCTGAATTTTTAACCTTTTTTTCCCAAGATGCACCACCATATGAGCTAGAACTTAAAGATCTTCTTGAAAGATCCAAATTTTGACCCTCCTGAGATGATGTTACATTAGGTGATTTAAAAAAGAATATAAAGATTAGTCCCAAGAATACAAATGACCAAAATGTTAACTTGGCTATTGAAAAATGAAGCCTAAGCCTATTATAAGTTGATTTTTCTTTAAATTTTCCAGGGGTCGATGGAATATTATCAATGTGCTTCATTTCTTGAAAATTTTCTTGAAAAAAAAAAACCTAAGTGTTAGGGATTGAAAATTTTCTCCTTTTTTCCACCCATATTGAAAAAAAGATGAATTTGTTAAGTTGTGGAAATGGAGAAAAAAAAAACTAAGTGTTAGGGTGGTAAGGGAGGTGGTAAAGATAATTAGTTGTAGGAATTTTTAGAGCGTTATTTGTGGGAATCTAATGGTTTAGTTGAAGGGATTTTGTTGGTTTGGTTTTAGTTTTTTTGTGGGGCTACTTTGGTTTTGGTGTATACAAAAGGAAGATGATGATTGATTAGGAAATGGGTGATTGGAGAGAGAGAGGGTAGGGGGTGGGGGGGTGCGAAGTGGGTGGGGGGTGTTTGGGTGTGGACTAATTAAGGGAGATAGAGAAGAATAAGGTTTGAAGAAATTTAATAAAGGAATGATTTAAGTTTTCGGGTGGACTAATAGGGTAATTAAGATGAGAGTCAAACAAGATTGTAATTAAGGAAATGGATCTATCACCATTCTCTCTCTTTAGTTTTTTCTTTTAATTTTTCAGCAGAACCACTCATTTGCTCTGTGGACAAATTATATGTGATTATAATGCATATGAGGATCAGTAATTCGGAGATTACTAATGATGTAATATGTTATTGTAGTGTTATGTTAGTGTTTCTAACTTTACTTTGTGCGTTGTTCAATCTCACTAAGGATCTTTAATTCTTTTCTTCTTTTTCATTTCGGTTCCCTCTGCACATGACAATCCACCCTTGCCCAAAATATTACTACTTCCTTAATTTGTGTTTATGTGGCAATATTTTTTTGTTAATATATTCCAAAAAGTATGATAATTTCTAAATTTGGTTAAAATTATTATTTTATCTTTAATAAAATAGTAATAATTTACAAACATACAAATAGTTATAATTTATTTTAAATCATAATTATCAAATATCTATATTTTTTTTTATATAACACATAAAGTGATACGGAAGGAGTTTTAGAGAGTCGTAAAGAGAAAAGGGGTATCCTGTTAAAAGTAAGGGTTTTTCCTAGTAGTGCAGAATAGACAGCCTTGAACTTTTTAATAAGGGGAACAAGCTGGATCCATTGTCTGGAATTAATGTAAAAAATTCCCTTTAATTTAACTATCCATTTTCTTGAAACGATAAGAGAATATTACGAGGGACTGAGAATAGGAACAATTCCCTTTAATTTAACTATTCATTTTATTGAAACGATAAGAGAATATTACGAGTGACTGAGAATAGAGTTCCTATTTCCAATAATGGATTTTCTTGGACCTAGTGATATACTCCCTCCGTCTCAAAATATTTGTCATTCTTATTAAAAATGAACGTCTCAAAATAATTGTCCAATTAGCACTACTAGAAAAATGCGATTTAAGAACGGAAGGTAGAGACGGCTAGCCGTCCGTATTTGCGTAGAGACGGGTAGCCGTCCCTATTCTTCTGACAATTTAAGAAAATACAAACGCTAGAGACGGTCAGCCGTCCCTATTTTCTTAGAGACGGCTACCCGTCCCTAAAACAAGCTGTCAAATAAAAAAATAAAAAAGCTAGAGACGGCCAGCCGTCCTTATTTTCTTAGAGACGGCTAGCCGTCCCTAACCCTTGCGTTATTTTTCAACAAAACATACACAAAAAACGAGCAGCAGCCACAAGCAACACCCATTTCCTTAAAAAAAAAAAAAAAGCAGCAGCAGCTTCAAATCCCTTCTTCCTCAAAACAACTCTTCAAACATAAATCAAACAACTCTAAAACATAAATCAAACAACTCATCTTGGGAAGTTTCTTCATTTTTTTTCCTTTTTTCGGTAAAATCCGTTCCAAAATGGGTTTACTTTTTTTTAAAAAAATTGCAGCGCCACCGGATCTGTGCAGCGGCGCCACTGGAACTGTGCTACAACAGGTATTTTTTTCAGTTTTTTCAGATTTTTTTTCAGTTTTTTCATGTTTATGAGTGAAATCCCTATTAATAGGTTTCAAGTATTTTAGTGTTTAGTTTGTTGTATTTGTAGGCTGGTTTTGTAAAGAATATAGTAAAGAAAAGAAGAGGAAAAATGTGGAATCGCCAAATCAAGTAGTTAGGTCCTTGGGAAAAATTAACCTAGCTCAAAACATATAGGCATTGACTAACTATAAGCATGTGTATATACATTTCAAGAATTGAACCATTAAACATAAATAAAAATTGAATCTTGATGTAAAAGTAAAAGGGGTTTGAAATTAGGAGATAAATTAACACATATTATATCCGAATTGTGCCCTATTTTATTGTATGAAATATTATAAATATGTTAGTATGGTTGGAATTTTTTCTGAATATTCCATTATGTGTTATTTGTGTAGATGGAACGTCATCATGAAAATCGTAGTTGGATGTATAATAGGAATAACCCGGGACGTCAGGGATTGAGAAATTTTTTTATAGATGGAGTTGCAGAGTTTGTTGCCAAAGCTAAAATGCTTCCTGAATGTATAAGGGAGGAGGATATCAAATGTCCTTGTTTGGATTGCAAATGTTGTGATGTGAAAAGCCTAAAAGAGGTTGTAATGCATCTTTATACTAAAGGTTTTATGCCAAATTATTTTATATGGACTGCACATGGAGAGTTTGATCCTAGTGTCAACATAGACAATGTATATGCGGGTGAGAGTAGTTCGTATGTTGACAATGAGTCTCGTAATAATCAGATGCATGAAATGATTAATGATGCATTCGAGATGTTCCACGAGGAACCATCCCAACCAAATATTAGGCATTTTCCAAATGATGAGGCCAAGCTCTTCTATGAACAGTTGGAATAAGCTAGTCGCCCATTTTTTGAGGGATCAACACATTCTATGTTGTCGGTTGCACTTAGATTGTTAAGTATAAAATCAGATTATAATATATCTCAAGCATGCATGGATGAGATAATTGGGCTTATGAATAAACTTAATCCGACTAACTTGGGGTTAACCTGTATCGTACTACGATACAGAGAAATTGATTTCCAAGTTAGGTCTTTCTTCTGAGAGAATTCATTGTTGTAGAAAAGGTTGCATGTTATTCTATAAGGAAGATAAGGATATGGTTCATTGTAAATTTTGTGGGGAGGCTCGTTATAAGCTAGTAAAAAATGAAAAGGATTAGAAGGTCACAGTTAAGGCGATGCATTACTTGCCCCCTTATTCCTCGGTTGAAAAGGTTGTATGCATCGATGAGCTCTGCTCCTCATATACGATGGCACCATGAACGCACAAAACAACCTGGAATTCTAAGTCATCCTTCTGATGGTGAAGCATGGAAACACTTTGATAGGGTGTATCCGGTACTTGCTAGTGAACCTAGAAATATTAGGTTGGGTTTAAGTTCTGATGGTTTCACTCCATTTGCAGTCTCTGCCACACTGTATTCTTATTGGCCCGTATTTGTCACTCCGTATAATCTTCCACCTGAATTGTGTATGGAAATTCCATACATGTTTCTGACTTGCATTATTCCGGGTCCACACAATCCAAAAAGCTCGATTGATGTATTCTTGCAACCCTTGGCTTTTATCCCGTCCTTGTTGTGAGACTTTATGTTTAAAACTTTATGTTCTAGACTTGGTTGTTATCATGTTTATGTTACGTTGTAAGACTTTATGTTTGGTTTGTTAAGGTTTATTGTTAGGACTTTATATGTTGTTGATGTATTCGGCACAAGTGTTAAGTGAATTTATGTTTATAGTTTAAGTCTATGGAAAAATTTATTAATATTTGTGTATTTTAGTTTAGTTATCTGTTTGGCTAGCTGTGTATATGAATCTGTATTGGTTTTTGGCAGGCATGTATCTGTTTTTGAACAATTTATTGTGCAGGTTTATCAAAAATAGAGACGGCTAGCCGTCTCTAACAAACAAAAATTGTAGCGTCGAGCAATTTACGGACGGACGATGTCGTCACATAGCCCGTTCGTAAACAACGTTTAGGGACGGCTAGCCGTCCGTATTGTTCGTCCCTAAACGCGTTTTTCTAGTAGTGTAGGAGTTCAAGGTAAAATTTTCCATATTTTTTCCATTTTACCGTTAGTAATTATTGTTCTTGAAAATACAACTAGAGATAATATTTATTGAAGAGAGAATAATAAGATGGGTAAAATAGTCAATAATCTCCCCTCATTAATGATTTTTTAAGGGGCGTGTAAAAGTGAAGAGGACAAATAATTTGAGACGGAGGGAGTTCATTGAGTCATTATTAGTAGTAAAACTCATATTCAAAAATACAAAGGAAACATAACATAAAGCCAATTCGACATAATTTATTTATTATGTGAACAAAAAACTACGTACATTTTACAAATAATTGAAGCCAAATCATCACCATATATACTGGCCCGTCTCCTAAATTTTGGAATAATTCGACGGAAACGTCAAGACAATCATTACGGAGGAGAACGATTCCGTAATACAATCATTTTGCAACTAGAAGCTGTCCTCTGTGTGGTCATGTTGTATTTGGATGCTCTAATGCACACCTAAAGTTATGAAGCATCAGGTCCTTCTCTAAGAAAACACCAAAAAAACTGTACTTCATGGATCTCGTATCCTACACCCACAAATAGTGGTGGAAAGGAAAATCACCAGTGGTACCCATCACGGAGAATAAAGCAAAAGAAAATTCGATCATTGCGAAGGCTATAAAAATCCTTTGATCGTCCTAGTTGTTACTCCTCCGCACCGTAACCTCAACACTTACCCACAACAACATTGTCGATTCTTCCGTCGTAGATGCTTCTGCCGCCACCGTACAACCATCAGATCCGAGCTTGGTAGGTGGTACCCTGTTCATTTTCGCCATCGATGCTTGCCACGTACAACCATCAGATTGGAGCTTGATAGGCGGTGCCCGGGTTCATTTCCCCAACATTGGTTTCAATTGAGTAGAAAGAATTATTTTAGGAAATTTGGTTCTGAAATAGATTGAGTGTTAGATAGATTTTTAAGGACATATTCAAAAGTGCTCAATTCACATAAAAATGAATAATTTTCAATTGAATACTTATTAATTTTAACTTTTATGCATCAACCATCCATAATAAGAGGTGGAATTAATAAGTGTAAGTTAATGCTAAAGTACAAGAATAGCCGTCAGTTTATAAATGGTAAAGCCTTCTTTTCTTTGCTTTGTGGGTTTACCCATTCTTTTCCATTTCTTTATATTATTACTTAGTTTGATACATTATATTTCTGTAGAAAATAAATTTTCGTTCCTGAAAATAATAATCAAGACAAAAAAAATATTGTCACAAAGAATATTTGATTTTAATAAGATGGTATTACAATCTGTATGATATCCTTTGATTCTTCACAACAAGAATATGAACACTATTTGAACTTGCTTTGAAACTTTATTCAAAGGTTCGGAAAGCTTGTTCTTCAATTTGCTTCTTGAACTTGGATTTGAACTATTCGCCACAGACACTTACGTTGTTGTCACGAACAGAAGATTTGAATTTTTTTTGCTACGAACAAATGAACTTTAACTCAAACTCACTTTGAATGTTGTGTTTATGCCTAATATCGGTCGCCTAGGTTAAACAATTAATTTAGAATGAGATCACAAGCAATATAGTAAATACGATGGAAAAGTAAGTAAATAAAAGAGAAAAATACTAATGAACAAGAAAAGTAAAGTAGTCTTATTCCTTGAGAATAGTCGGATTCTGTGGTGAATCGCTCTCTGTTGTACAATACAATGTAAGGAGAGGTATTTATAATAGTGGATACTTAGTACTCCCTCCGTCCCAATTTATATGGCACCATTTGACCGGGCACGGAGTTTAAGAAAATAGAGGTTGACCTTGTTAAGTATCAATTTTACCATTGAAAAAGTAAGAGAGAGAAGATTTGAGTAATAAAAAAGTTGTTGTTAGGTTTAAAAGTATGTAGGGCCCAATAGGGGTAAATAGAGATGATGCATTAAATAGTTGTCAAATAAGGAAAGATGCCACTTATTTTGGGACAAACAAAAAAGGAAATGATGCCATATAAATTGGGACGAAGGGAGTACTAATTAAGGTAAAATTTAAAAACTAATAAGGCTATGGGTCTATAATTCAAAGCGGCGGTATATACTAACTCTAACTAGAAGGCTATAAACCTAATGCGGTGGGATTAGGTTGTCCCAAATTTTTCCTCACTTCTGTATAAGGGGTGTGTCATTAGAAAATTAAATGCGAAGTGATGTTCTCCTACCTTTTTTATTTGTTGTTTGTGAAATGAGGTTTCGAATTAATGCAAAAGCCTCTAAAGGAGACAAAGTCATGTGAGAATAGAATTTAGTTTGGGGTAACATGAGAGGCAACAATTTTGAAAGGAAGGCAAAAGAAAACATCCTATTCAGGAACACTCCCCCTCGTATTCAGTGGCTTATGTTGTAAAGTTTGTGAGGACAGACAACTATCATGTGAAGTTATATGTCAAATATGTTTGGACTCATTAAAATCTTTCTAGGACCGAACTTCTACCTTCTACTTATAGCTATACTATATAGTTGAGGGGAAAAAAGACAGAGAGGATATAAATAGTATAGGTAATTAAAGTTCTTGTTTTGCTCTTGTTTACCATATTCTTTAGAACAATTATCATAAGTTTCATCCTATTCATCTAACATACACAATGATTATTCCTGTTCAGACATATATTCCTGACGTTATGTTACATCCTCTTTCAATTTCTTTTGTTCTTTTTCTAATGATATTTAATTTTCATTATTACAAAACGTATATACATCTCAATCACAAACTAGTTAGAGATTGATTATATGAATTTGCATAATCCATTTCACTCCATTTGGAACCGACTGATCTAAATCTAATTTTGTTAGGATCTGTATTTTCGACAATAAACAGAAAAACAGAAAGAGATGTAGAAAATTTCGAGCCAACAGTATACACTGCATGTCTTTAAGAAATTTAATCCCCTCACGTTTATTCAAGGTTGTGGATTAATTTCTCCTAGGATAGAACGGAATTACCTTTACTGTGATAACAGTAATTCAAATCACAATAAACTGCGAACTCAAAAGAACGTAGCAAATCACATGACTCAAGAAGAGAGAAGAAATATTTAGTTGTATATATATAAAAACTGATGAAGTGTTTCTCTATTTATAGACCAAGGATGGGGGTAAAGAAAAGGTGTGAAAAATCTTTGCATACGACGAAGACATAAAACCGCTAAACAACTACTCTCTAGGGGATTATCACTATTGATATTGTAAGGTCAAGTGATAATGTGTCGGATCCGCTTACAAAAGGCTAATTAGAAAAGTAGTAGAGGTCATAAAAAAGAATGAGACTATGGTCGAGGACAAGTCGTCATGGCGGTAACTCTACCTAGAAGACTAGAGATCCCAAAATTTAGGTTCAAGGAGATCAAATAAAGTTATGTACGACCGCTCCAACATTGTCAAACAACTCAATCCATTCTCGTAATAAGACAATGTTCAGTACCAAGGATAAAACATTAAAAGCATTTTTTAATGATTATCTAAATTTGATATGAGAATTATCAAATAGTGTATATCTACGGGATTACATATTTAGAAATCACATGTGTGAGTGTGAAGTGGAAGCCGCTTCAAGGAAAATTCTGTAAGGCTAATTTTCTACGCACTCATGAACCAGGTGATGTTTATGGCTGAAACGAATACAACAATAAGAACCAAAGACGGTTAAAGGTTAGTTGTGTGACATACGTTATCTAGGTATACACCAAAGCTCAACAGTTCAAAGATATCAAATCTACCGATTGACCGAGTATATCTGATGTATGTTCACTACAGAAAGCTCAAAGGGAAACCTACTTATCCCGATGTGATACCTTCACTGTTTACTATGATTTGAATTACTGCTATCACAGTAACATTAATCTCATTCTATTATGGGAGAAATTAATCCATAAATCTTGGGTAACTGTGAGGGGATCAGATTTCTTAAGGACAGACAATGTATACTGTTGGCTTGAAATTTATTCTACTTCATCTCTTTTCTGTTTATTATCGAAAGTACAAACATCTAACAAATATATGATGTAGAAATTATCTTTACCAGCATCGATCTTTTACTTTACACTGAGAGTGATTCATTTATCTAATGAAAAAAGGACTGATAAAGTAATTGGGGTTCAATAAAATATGATAAATCGAAAAACTTGAAATTTTCAAGTTTAGAAAACTTAATTTGACTTCTCATCCCAATTGCTTAAAGGGCAAACGTCTCAAAGCATGCCTTATTCATGCATCTTAACTTTTCGTTCATGCTCATCGCAACTTGTAAATCAACTAGAAATGCTATTTTCAAAGAGAATAGAATGAAAGAATAGCTAGCCATAATACAATATTAGTTTACTCTTTCAATTTGAGTACATGGAAACCACATCACCGTATATTCTAACGAATATTTTCTCCAAATATTATTGAGTTTATTAAATATTACTACTCCTACGTCTTAATCTTGGCTTTACTTATTGACAGTTTGACAGTAACCCTTTTAACCTATAGCTTACTGAAATTGGATTCGGTCTTCTCTTTATTAATTTAGATTTCATATATTCCTTTTAGAATCCAATAATGTGGCTTTCTAAGATTAAATTTTAAACCACAAATAGTATAGTTTTATCCAAAAGATTTCAGGTTCTTCCTTAAGTTGGATGATTTGTTATTTAATTGACCTTTTAATTTTTTCTCTCTACTGTTCGATTACAAGCTGAGTTTATATACAAGCTTATAAGTAGTTCCTATAAGAGTAGTATTTAAATTTTAGCCTCAAGTTATCAAGCTGCCATAATTCTTGGTGAATTCCCAGCCTCACCAGGAAATTTTTGGGCAGAGTTCCTGGCGACTCGCCAGGAGTTTCAAGCGACTTCTGGCGACTGGGGTTATAAGTTAAATAGCTTCTGATATGAGGGTAGAAATGTGATAGGACGTTAGAAGTGTCCTATTTTTGTATATCTCCCGTTTATGTATGGGGCAAAAATCAGCAAGAAATATTTGCTGATCAAAAGTTAAGACGAATTTTCGTTTGTTTGATAATTGATCGACCCATTTACATGTCATACAGCTAGGTATATACATATGTTACGGCTTACGATTATAATAAGTTTAATCAAACTTACAATTGATATTTTTTTTATTTTAGAAAAACTAGATTGAGAAAAAGTAAATTGACTTTATTTTTAACTTATATCATAATCCCTACCCTGCTTGGAATTTGCAAGATCTCAATTGACTGCTAGCATGTGATACTTTATCACCATTCTCGTTGATAGATTTTGATCTCCCCTTGAGTCGTGCAACGATGTTTCAGTCTCCCAAGCAGTTCGAGTCAACACATTTCCTAGTAAAGTATCAACATAGAGAATAACATTAGGAGATCATTCCCAAAATCCAATTAGCAAAATGAGAAAATAATCCAATATAATGCTTACATAGAAGTTAATACATACAGTAATAATGTAACTAATTATTAAATTATATAGTTATCTGTCTTTTTAAGTTGCCATATCAGATGAATTTGACATGATGGTGTAAAATATGCATTGATCACATGTCAGTGCACAAAATTAATGCAAACAATTATATCGCTCACGTTCTAAATAGTACCCTTGCACTGTCCAGTGTCCCATGCTAGTTCTGAACTCTATTAGTGTACATGTCTGCTAGACAGAAAGAATCTCCACATATACTCACATGGCAAACAAATAAAGAGGTGAAAGCCTTGAATCAATGCCTTTGTCCTCGGGATGGTCGTCAGTGTGGTTCAATATACCAGTTCAGAGCCACTTTCTTGTACAAAACTTGATTCTTTCACACGATCTTTCAATGCAGTCCAATGCTTGGAGAGTTGGAGTTGGAGTACTGCGGGTTAAAAAGGCAAAAATAAGAAAAAGAAAAATGTAAGGAGTTGCAAGGAGGGCGAAAATGCGGATCCTAAGATTTTTAAGTTTGTTGATGCCCTATTGCCCTTCTTGCTTGGGTTCTGAATGGCCGAAGTGCACAAAATGCCACTTTTGGCACTGGTCTTAGGGCAAAGGTCATTAATATCAAAATATTTATTTTGTGGCCACTTACATTACACCGACCATAAATAGAAAAAGCAAAAAGACTAAATTACCCCACAGTTTATATATAAACAACCCAGTTCGTTATTTCTCTATTCCCATGCTGCTGCTGCTGAATTCTCTTCATTCAATTTTCTTCACCAATCTCGTTTTTCAATTTTCTTCACAAGTTTCGCTTAAAAATTGTAAGTATTCTACGTTTCAATTTTACGTTATGCTGCATTAAGGCTGAATTTGAACTAAGTTCAATCCATGTGAACTGAATTTCAGAGAAATTCGTTTAAAATTTAGTAGTTTTAATACCTCGATGTGATGTTGATGACTGAACTTCAGTATCGCCATTGTCGTGTTAAGTATCAGCACACTAGCACTGAAGTTTGAACGAAAATTCAGTTCATTATGACTGAACTTCAGTGTTAAGTATTCTACGTTTCAATTTTACGTTATGCTGCATTAAGACTGAATTTGACTAAGTTCAATCCATGTGAACTGAATTTCAGAGAAATTCGTTTAACATTTAGTAGTTTTAATACCTCGATCTGACGTTGATGACTAAACTTCAGTATCACCATTGTCGTGTTAAGTATCAGCACACTAGCACTGAAGTTTGAACTAAAATTCAGTTCATTATGACTGAACTTCAGTGCTTAAGGACTGAAAGTTCATTTATAAATTGAAAAAAGCAACCTCAGGACTTGGCGATTACTTATCGTCATTGTCGTGTTAAGTATCAGCACACTAGCACTGAAGTTTGAACTAAATTCAGTTCATTAAGACTGAACTTCAGTGCTTAAGGATTGAAAGTTCATTTATAAACTGAAAAAAGCAACCTCAGGACTTGGCGATTACTTATCGCCATTATCGTGTTAAGTATCAGCACACTAGCACTGAAGTTTGAACTAAATTCAGTTCATTAAGGCTGAGCTTCAGTGCTTAAGGACTGAAAGTTCATTTATAAACTGAAAAAAACAACCTCAGGACTTGGCGATTGCTTATCGCCATTGTCGTGTTAAATATCAAGACACTAGCACTGAGGTTTGAACTAAATTCAGTTCATTAAGACTGAACTTCATTACTTAAGTCCTGAAAAGTTTATTTATAAACTAAATTTAGGTAGAGAGCTTTCAACATAGGACCATATAGATAGAACTTAGTTCAATCCTTATGGATAGAACTTAAGTCCACATGAACTGAACTTCAATCCACATGGGATGGAGCTTTCAACGGTCTTATGGATAGAACTTACTCCAATCCTTATGCATAGAACTTAAGTCCATATGTACTGAACTTCAAATCCATAGGGGGAGAGTTTTCAAACAGCCTTGTGGATAGAAGTTCAGTGCCATATGGATAGAACTTAGTTCAATCCTTATGGATAGAACTTAAGTCCATTAAGACTGAATTTCAGTGCTTAAGGACTGAAAGCTCATTTTATAAACTGAAAGAAGCAACCTCAGGACTTGGTGATTACTTATCGCCATTGTCATTCAGACTGAACTTTATACTAACACAATTCTTTCTCTGGTTTACTTATTCAATGCAGAATGGCTATAGTTTGTTTGGTTATTGCTTTCAATGGTAACTGGACAAAAGATTACAAGTACTTGGATCATGAAACAAGAATTCTACTTGTTAATGAAATGATCGAACTCAGAACTTTTGTGGACAAGATTTACGAAGCAACACATTTCACTGAAGCTCTGAATATATGGTTTGATATTAGAATGGATTCGAGCAAAGGAATGCTTGTAACTACAGAAGAAGAACTCAGGACATGTATGCACTTGTTGAAGAATGATCCGTCTTTCAAGAATAGCCGTTTTGTGATTGACAAGCTACAGAATCAAACTCCATGCACAGAGGTTCCACACAAAGAGGGGAACCTGATGATGCAGATCGACGGTAATCAAGCAATTGAAAATAATCATACTCCACGCACAGAGCTTCCACAACAAGAGGGGGACTTGATAATGCAGATCGACTCCAATCTAGCAATTGAAACACCTGGCATTGTTGAGACACTGCAAACAAATAATACTCAATATCAGTCACCAGCGCCAACAGTTGAATACCCTCATAGCACCTCATCTTTAAAGAGCAAACAGAAAAGGTCCAGGGTAAAACAGAACAATCTCCAGCGATGATATTAACAGGAGATGTATCATCGAAAGATGTAGCAGTATACTCAACATTTGACAATAAGGAAACCATGATGAAGTATTTTATCAAGATGACAATCAAGGAGAATTTTGAGTTCAAGGTTATTAGATCAAATAGAACGAGATATGAACTGAAATGCATCGATCCTAACTGTGATTGGAACATTCGAGCCAGAAGGATAAAAGATTTCTCACTATTTAAGGTAATTAAGTTTCAGAATATACATAAATGCTCCGTTGACGTTAAGAAGGCTGATAAAAAACATGCCACGTCAACAGTGGTAAGTGAATACTTTCTTGGAAACATCCGAGACAACAGAACTGAAGTTAGATCAACATTTATTGTCAACGAAATGAGAAGAATACATGGGGTTGAAATATGATATCACAAGGCATGGCGTTCAATTCAAGCACCAAACACATTGATTAGGGGACAACCTGATGAGCATTATTCATCTCTTCCCTTCATACTTGCATGTGCTGAAACAGAGAAATCCAGGCGCGCATACTAACATAAAGATAGACAGTCTTAATTGGTAAGCATTTCTCAAAAAAGAATTCGATTCCTATACGAAATTCAAAACTTTCTAAAAATTAACTTTGTGCTATGTTAAAACATTTCAGGTTTATGTATATGTTTGTTGCTTTCAAGCCATCAATAGACGGTTGCAGGTATTGTCGACCAGTCATAGCAGTAGACGCAATATTTCTGAAGGCGAAATATCTAGGTGTTCTCATCATTGCTGTAGCAAAAGATGCAAATAATCAACTCTTCCCTCTAGCTTATGGGATTGAAGACTCTGAAAATAATGAAGCTTACTCTTAGTTCTTCACTGAGCTGCGAAAGACAATAGGTACTCGTCCTAAACTGGTGTTTCTGTCAGACAGAAACAAATCAATCGCGCGTGGAATTGCACAAGTTTATCCTGATAGCCACCATGGTATATGCATCTACCACTTTGAAAAGAATCTAAACCAAAAGAACGTGAGATCCACAGTGATAAGTCTGTTTTAAACTGCTGCAAGAGCTTATAAGCGTGAAGACTTTCATTATTTCATGTCCCAATTAGAGGGAATGGACAGAAACACATTCAACTACATAATGGAAGAACCACCTGAAAGATGGGCTAGATCTTACTCACCGAGGCGACGATATGATATGCTTACAAAAAATATGGTTGAGTCTATGAATTCTGCATTACTTGAAGCAAGAGAGTTGCCCATTTTAAGCCTTTTGGATTTAATCATAGTTAAGAAGCAGAAATAGTTTTGTGAAAAAAGAACTACTGCTCAAGAGACTTTTCATAGCTTATCAAGGTGGGCAGAAGATGAAATGAACAAGAAGATTCAACTGGCCTTCACAATAAATGTAAGTATAGAGCACTAGACTCGCGCCAAATATGCAATCCTAATAGTTTCTAAAAATACAGATAAAGATGGGTGAAGATCAGTCCACGTAGACTGAAAATTCAGGACTTGTTCTTCCCCCTTGCATTACTTATATATCCTATTTATGTCTGTGGATAGAACTTCAGATCGTATGGGTTGAGGAGTTCAATCCCTGTGAATAGAGAACTTCAGATCATAAGGAGGTAGGAGGGGAGTTCAATCCATGTGGATAGAACCTCAGATCATAGGGGTATGGGAGTTCAATCACTGTGGATAGAACTTTAGTAAAAAAGAGGAGAGAGGCTTCAACCTTTGAGGATAGAACTTCCGTAGATAAGGCACCGAGGGGGGGGGGGGAGGAGTTCAATACTTGTTAATAGAACTTCAGTCCATAACAGTAACGAAAGTTCAATTAGGAGAGTTCAATCCTTGTGGGATTGAACTTCAATCAGTACATTAGAACTGTACTCATGAACTCTTGCTCTGAGTTGGTAATAGCCGATTTAAATACCATCTCTACTGACTTACAAAAGTTATTAATTTTCATTTCAAATAGGTATTCCCAACATGTACAACAACATTCAAGTGCAAGATGAAGGAAAAAGCTCCAACGTCGACTTAAAGTATAGGACGTGTGACTGTCTTGAATTCCAGACTGATGAACTCCCATGTGTACATGCAATTGCATGCATTGAGAAAAGACGCCTGGTGAAATCTAAGTTCTGCTCAAAATGGTATTCACGAGACTTTTGGTTAAACAGATATCAAGGTGAGGTGAATATGATAGGGCACAAAAGCTCTTGGAATGTACCAGATACCATGAAAAGCCAAAGGATAGAAACTCCTAATGTCAAAATACAACGAGGGAGAAGGAAAATAAAGAGATACATCTAGATTGCTGAGGCTGTACGAGTCAAATCAAACAAATATAGTCGATGCAAAATCAGAGGACATGATAGAACCTCATGCACAAATACTCCAGTACTCCGACCTATTCAAGGATATATAGGTACTGCTACTTCCTTCATTATCCATATACTTTTTCTTTATTTACTAAATATTTCCCTCCTACTAATTTGATTTCTTCTTTTGGTTGCATGAAACGCTTTGTGGTGAATGATGGTGCAGAAATAAATGAAGACAAATAAAAAATTGCTGATAATTTCTTATCAACATTCAAGATATGAACTCAAAACTTTGACTGCAGTTTATTATAATTTGTTTGGATGGTTTTTCATGTTCTTTAACTATTTTTTAATTAGTTTAATACTAGTATTTGACATAAACTACTTGTAGCTGAAGTAGTTTCAGTCAATTAGAAATTGAGTTTGAAGGAAATTCAGTCAAACAAGACTGACTTGAAATAAATTCAGTTGAACAAGACTTAATTTGAAGTAGTTTCAGTCTATTTAAGACTGAATTTATAGTAAATTCACTCTATCAAAACTGAAAAACTCAATCCTTATGAATGGAACTTCACACTAAAGACTGAAGTTGTACTTTTTAAATAAAAAACTTCAATATGAGCATAAGAAAAACTTCAACCCTTAAAAGACTGAAGTTGCATTTTTTAAACCTTTTAATTAAATTTCAATTAGTATGGAGAGAAGTTCAACACTTCAGTTCATAGGGATTGAACTTCATACCTTATGAGTTTTAAAGTTCATTCCCTGTGTGTGGCCTAAAGTTCAATCTGTAGGGGACTGAACTTAAGAAACACAAAGACATTAAAGTTCAGTCCACGGGGATTGAACTTCTCTCCATAAGGATTGAAGTTCAGTCCATAGAAAATTCAATACAAGCATATGAAAAAGACTAAAGTTGCATTTTTTAACCTTTTAATTGAACTTCAATCCTTATGGAGAGTAGTTCATCCTTTAACTATGAAAACTTCAACTCTTAAATTCATCCTTTAACTATGAAAACTTCAACTCTTAAACACTGAAGTTGTATTTTTTGAAGTTCAGTATACAGGGATAGAACTAATTAACCAGAATTAAAGGAAATGCAAACATAAAACATACATTCCATTGCTTAGAAAATGTCATTTCCAAATTACAAACATCTAATTACTTAAAAAACATAGCATCATATACAAAACAACAAAATACTGAAACTAAGAACAGACCAACAGGGATTTAACCTACTATAACTAATATTGCAACTGCTAGATTAATCAATAATAACTGGATCACTAGTAGTTCATGCACATGGGGGATTGCTGGAACTTCCTTCATCATCTCTTCCTTCATCATCTCGGCAACAAGAATGACAAGATCCACATGGGGGATCAAAATCACTGGAGTCAAAACCAGTGACAACAAACTTCACAGAGTCAACACTACTTTCAACAAGCTTAAAACTAACATAATCGCCTGTCTTCAAATTATTTTCTATTACAAATTTTACCCACCCTTGTGTAACATATCTCTTCCACCCATAAAGTTAATAACCCATTCCTTCTCATTACACTCTAGAATGTCAGTTTTCGCCTCAGGAAGAAGACATCCAGGAATATCCAGTGGAAGAATCTGCGAAAAAATAAATATATACATTAAAATAAAAATTAGTTAAAAATTTACTCTAAAGTAAAATATAAAATTTCAAAGGGCAAGGTAACTACAAAATCTGTGAGGCTAACACAGAAAAGGTTCATCTTCTTGTTGTTCTTCATGGCCAAAATGAGGAGTCGAAGAAGATTAGAAAGACTAAAGAAGGCAGAAGAATAGATCAAAAGTTAGGCGGCTAAAAGAAAATGAAATAGAAGGGTAATATTATAGGGTTAAAAAGAGGAGAAGATAAAGTTAAACTTTTGTCTATTCTTCTTCCTTCTTTAAAAATAGAAGGATTTTACATTAAAATCTATCCTCAGCGATAGAAGTTAAAGTTAAACTTCAATCCTTGAGGATAGAAGTTAAAATTTGCCCTGTGTATGAACTAAAGTTCAATCCATAGGGGAATGAACTTGTCCCATAGGGATTGAACTTCATACTTTATGAGTTTTAAAAAGTTCATTCAACATGGAATGAAGTTCAATCCATAGGGGAATGAACTTAAGAAACTCAGAGGCAATGAAGTTCAGTCCATAGGGATTGAACTTCATACCTTATGAGTTTTAAAAGTTCATTCCCTGTGTATGGACTAAAGTTCAATCCATAGGGGAATGAACTTAAGAAACTCAGAGGCAATGAAGTTCAGTCTATAGGGATTGAACTTCATACCGTATGAGTTTTAAAAGTTCATTCCTTGTGTATGGAATGAAGTTCAATCCATAGGGGAATGAACTTAATAAACTCAGAGGCAATGAAGTTTAGTCCATAGGGATTGAACTTCATACCTTATGAGTTTTAAAAGTTCATTCCCTGTGTATGGACTAAAGTTCAATCCATAGGGGAATGAACTTAAGAAACTCAGAGCCAATGAAGTTCAGTCCATAGGGATTGAACTTCATACGTTATGAGTTTTAAAAGTTCATTTCCTGTGTATGGAATGAAGTTCAATCCATATGGGAATGAACTTAAGAAACTCAGAGGCAATGAAGTTCAGTCCATAGGGATTGAACTTCATACCTTATGAGTTTTAAAAGTTCATTCCCTGTGTATGGACTAAAGTTAAATCCATAGGGGAATGAACTTAAGAAACTCAGAGGCAATGAAGTTCAGTCCACAGGGATTGAACTTCATACCTTATGAGTTTTAAAAGTTCATTCCCCTGTGTATGGACTAAAGTTCAATCTATAGGGGAAGGAACTTAACGCACTCAGAGACAATGAAGTTCAGTCCATAGGGATTGAACTTCATAGCTTGTGAGTTTTAAAGTTCATTCCACATGGAATGAACTTCAATCCATAGGGGAATGAACTTAAGAAACTCAAAGCCAATGAAGTTCAGTCCATAGGGATTGAACTTCATACTTTATGAGTTTTAAAGTTCATTACACATGGAATGAAGTTCAATTCGTAGGGGAAATGAACTTAAGGCACTCAGAGATAAATATAGATAGAACTTTAGTCTTTATAGATTCAGCTTCAAGACTGCAATAATTTAAAATGCTTGCTTAAACTAAATAAACATATAAGAAAATGCAACACACCAACATACATTCCGTTACTTAGGAAAATGTCATTTCCAAAATACAAACATGTAATTACTTAAAAACATACGATCATATACAAACCAACAAAATACTAAAAATTAAGCATTTAAACACCAAATACAAACAGAAATTTAAACTCCTATTACAAACAAATATTTGAACTCCTAATACACACCAACAGGGGATTCAAACTCCTACAACTGATATTTCATCTCCTCCATTAATCAATCATGACTGGATCACTAGAAGTTCCTACACCATTTAACGAATCATCATCAGATTCGCCTTTGTTGGACCTTCCTTCATTGTAACCACAAAGTTCACATTTAGAATCACAATCATCTTCAAGGCCGGGGGGGGGGGGGGGTGCGAAATCAAAAACTGAAGTTCACATAATCGCCTGTCTTCAGACCATTTGCCTTTACACATTCTGCCTACCCCTTGTTCAACCTTTGGCGACCGTTTTTTTCACTCAAAAGCTTCATAGATCATTGCTTCCCATTACACTCTACAATGGCAGTTTTCGCCTCAGGAGGAAGATATCCACGGATATCCACTGGAAGAATCTGCGAAAAAACAACAGTATACATTAAAATGACAATTATTTAAATATTTACTCTAAAGAAAATATAAAATTTCAAAGGGCAGGGTTAACTACAAAATCGTCTCTCAGAGTGTATGAATCAGTCAGAATAATTTCAAATGCTGGAATGCCGTTTGAAATGTAGAACAAGATCATATTTTTCATCATTTTCTGGTTTTTCATGGTGGAAGAACAATAGACAAACTAAAACAAGAAAGAAGAATAGACAGAGGTTATGGATGCGGCTAAAGAAAATGAAACACAAAGGTAATCTTTAGGGTTAAAAAAGGAGAAAATCGTGGGACCCACTCTGATTAAATAAAATTGGATGGTTCAGATTAAACTGGGTATGTTGTTGTTTATGTTGGATGGCTCAGATTAAAATAGAAGTTATTACATTAACTTTTGTCCTCAAGGGTTGAAGTTAAAGTTCAACTTCAATCCTTGAGGATAGAAGTTAATATTGGCCTACAAAAACTTCAATCCTTCAGCGTAGAAGTTAATTTTATCCTATAAAACCTTCAATGCTTGGAGACTGAAATATTATTTTTGCACATTACCACAAGTTAGGAACTCATTTTCCATCCTTAAAAAGACAGAAGTTCAATCTTTCTGTGTAGATCAGTCTCATAATTTATAAAATTTCCATACTTAAATACAGAAGTTCAATTCTTATGGGCAGAAGTTCAAACTCAAAATATATAAAATTAAACCCTCAAATACTGGGGAAAAAAGTTTAATCATTATTAAATTATTTGGATATGCATAGAAACTTCAATCCATATGGGTAGAGGTTCATAATCCTTATGGATGGAACTTCAGTCCATATGGATTGAAGTCCAATGCTCATTGACTGAATTCAGTCCTTATGGATAAAATACATTCATGCTAAAAAAATATCACTGTAACAACATGACACTTAGATAAATCTGTGCATAATAATCTCTTCATCTGTACATAATATCTGTTTCACCATATATTACCAAAAAACTCTACACAATACTACTAGGAATTTTGAAGGTAAAAACAAAAATATCTATAACTGACACATGTCTTCATTATGTTGTCCATATCATGGTCAACAAATTCAGGTGGAGTCTCAAATCCATTCCTAGCCTTTGCACGGCCATGAGCCCAAAGCTGACAACCAAACCGCGCCCTGTAATTATGAATTTGATCTGGTTGAATATCTTGAACATCTTTACCTCTGGTCAGTAGATCAGCATACCATATTACAAAAGCGCCACAACTAGTCCTAAAAAAAATAAACCAAAATAAAGAGTAAGACATATAAGTAGGCAGGGGGTTATAAATTCAGTCAATTATATCTAATTTGCACTAAAACTTGCACAAAAATGACAAGACTTACCCATCTAGTTGATTTGGTGATAGTACCCACTCAGTTTTATAGGCCGCATTGAATTTATCGTCTTTAAAAGAATCACGTAGCTCGCCAAACTTGACATACTTGAAAAGATGTGAGAGCACAACAACATAACCCTTCATGTGGTCCAATTTTTTCGCTGATGGCTTCTTTGTGGTGACCATCGAATCATATACACGTATTTTCTTCTTGTGCATATCCAAGGCTGCCAAAAAGTAATGTGTCACCATTTCACCAGGTGCTGCTTGCAATCGGCATAGAAAATAGAGTTTATCAACTCCACTCCATGGAATTGAACACCTCCGTTCTAGGCCATGAAGGTAATTGCACATACACAATCCAAAACCATCAAGCTAGATTTCATTACCTGGTCTTTTCTTTTTGCCTTTAAAATTTAACTGATAAACAGAGCACATATAACTATCAAAATCTATATCAGTAATCGAGAGTGTATGAGGAAACTGGAACAAATAGTAGCATGCCCTCTTTCTGAGATAATACATAGCAATATCGACATGCTGCAAAAAAAAAAAAAAAACCTGTTTAGTCAACACACAGAAAAGTAATAACAAACACAGAACAAACCAAAAACAGAATATTCACTAACATTATCAGTCATAGGGTAGACAACATTTACAAACTCCAAAAACTACTGCTTGTCTGGCTTGATTGTTTCCAACTGATATGGATCACTGTCGTAATCATTATCGCGTATATAAGCAACACAGTTGTTCTTAATTAAAAAGATACAAAATACAAAAATATGTTACTTTTCCATAAGGAATGAACTGAAGAATATCATAGGAAATGAAGTTCAATCCTATAGGGACAGAACTTTCCACATCCTTGTGGACAAAAGTCCATGGCCATTTGATTGAAGTTCAATTCTTATAGATAGAACTTAAATTCATATGCATATGACTTAAATCAATAGAGATAGAATTTTATGGCCATAAGATTGAAGTTCAGTCCTTATAGATGGAAGTTAACTCAATATGCAAAAAACTTCAATCCTATAGGGGCAAAACTTTCCATATCCTTGTGGACACAAGTCCAGCACCATTATCATTGAACTTGAATTCTTATAGATAGAACTTAAGTTCATATGCATAGAACTTCAATCCATAGGGCCAGAACACATAGTCTAAGAAGTTCAGTCCATAGGGAACTATAAGTTTTCAAATTCATCCCCTATGCACTGAAATTAAAAAACTAAAGACAAGAAATCATAAAAAATACAAATAGACTTACTGTTCAAGTTCAGTATCATTTCTTTGAAATAGCAACCAAGTTTCAAAGTCTTCCAACACTGCTGGATCAATCTTCAAGTAGTGGAATGGACAACTACGTCTATAATTATCCTTCCAGTCAGTTATCTTCTTTTTCGTCTTTCCACCAAAATATGGAGATACCAACCACTGACTGGGCTTTCGGTTCCTTTTCCCTAGAAGATGATGCTGCTCCGACTGCTTCTCGTCTTGGATCAACCGTTCTATCCCTGCTGGATGACTTGCCTCAGCATTTACCTTATTACTTTCAAGAGCTTGTTCTTGTTTAGTCTCTTCTCTTCCTACTTGCTCACTTGCCTCGGCATTCTCCATAACAATCTGAAGAGGCCTCTCCTGTTCCTGTGACATCGCCTCTTCTTTGCCAACTTTGTCGACTGACTGACCTTTGCCCACAAGATTTCCAAGAGCCTCTTGTTCTTCAGTCAGGTCTCCTTCTCTTCCTGCTTGCTTACTTGCCTCGACACTCTCCATAACAATCTGAACAGGCCTCTCCTGTTCCTGTGTCATTACTTCTTCTTTGCCCGCTTCGTCGACTGACTGCCGTTTGTCCACAAGACTTTCAAAAGTCTGTTGTTGTTCGGTCAAATCACCTTCTCTTCCTGCTTGCTCACTTGCCTCGGCATTCTCCATAACAATCTGAACAGGCCTCTCCTGTTTCTGTGTCATCACCTCTTCTTTGCCCACTTCATCAATTGACTGACCTTTGCCCACAAGACTTCCAAGAGCCTGCTGTTCTTCAGTCATGTCCCCTTCTCTTTCTGCTTCCTTACTTGCCTCAACATTCTCCATAACAACGTCAAGAGACGTCTCCTTTTACTGTGTCATCACCTCTTCTTTGCCCGCTTCATCAATTGACTGACCTTTGCCCACAAGACTTCCAAGAGCCTGCTGTTCTTCAGTCATGTCCCCTTCTCTTTCTGCTTCCTTACTTGCCTCGGCATTCTCCATAACAACGTCAAGAGACCTCTCCTTTTCCTGTGTCATCACTTCTTCTTTTCCTACTTGGTCGATTGACAGCCCTTTGTCCAAGAGAATTTCAAGAGCTTTTCCTTGTTCAGTCAACTCCTCTTCTCTTCCTGCTTGATAACTCGCCTCAACATTCTCCATTACAATGTCATGAGTCCTCTCCTGTTCCTGAGTTATGCCTTGTTCTTTCCCCAGTTCATTCTCAATACAATGTTGCAGATTTTTTGACATATCTTGCTGAATTCCTTTAGCCCTTGGTGTATCTTCAGCATCACATGAACCCTCACTACCACTTTCTTGACTCGATGGAAGTATCTTAAATGTAGGCATATCATTGAAACGTTGTTTCTTCAATTTCATTTTCTTTTTCCTTTGATATGCTTTTGCTTGGACAGGTGTAGAAACTACATTTGATGACAACTCAATAGCAGGACGAGTCAAGTTGCACCTCCTTTCCCCACACTTATAACCTCCGGACTGACACCAACTGCTTCCAGATCAAGGTCTCCGCTAACAAATTGCAAGGAAATTTCAAGCACTTCCTTCTGTGCCGCAGTCAACTCACCATACATGTCCAATTCACCTTCTACATGCAATTGTGCAGGTGTTTTGCTCGATAACTCTCCTCGCGATTGTCCATGCAATTGTGTAGCTGATATTCGACCTACACTGCCATCACTGCCTTCTTTTCTTACATCTGAATAAGATTTCGATTTCCTAACTATACTGCCATCACTGCCTTCTTCTTGTCTAACATGTGAAAGAGATTTTGATTTTGATTTTCTGAATGAAGCAGGCTTTCTCTTACCTAATTGACTATCACCAACTCCAGCGTTAACGTCCCCGCCACTATAGACACAGATATCCATCCTTCCAACGCTAGCATTGCCTCCATGTGAATACAAGTTTAAGGAATGACCATAGCTGCTAGATTGTTCCTTGTCCCTTCTTACACTTCCACCTTTCCGCCCATTTTCATCCTGTTCCTCGAATTTTTTACTCAACTTCTTCATAAAATCAAGAACAGAGTCAACCTTATTCTCTACACCACCAATATACCCCTTTATCGGCGTTACTGACTACGTAACCTCTTCCGAACTTTCATATTCACCTTCTGCAAAAAATAAACCAATGAAACTCATAAAAATATTCAATTAAAACAAAAACACAAAAAGATGAATGTACATGATACTTCAAAACTCACTTTAACAATTTCATCAACTAAATCTTGATCAAGCTGCACACCATGAGAAGTATTATGCCTCTCATCACCAGTACCCTGGCTCTCATAACCAGTATCTTGACCCTCATGACCATTATCCTCACTCTCAACACCACTATCCTCACTCTCAGAACCACTATCCTCACTTTCTTCAACACGAACAACAACTTCTTTTCCTTTTCTTTGTTTAATTGCAATAATAGGACGGAGCTGCTTCTGTCATGTTCAATTTCATCGACCTTTTTTCTTCCTCATAAAGTACAATTGGAACCATTTCAAATTTATCAAACTTCTATTAAAAAGAAACCATAAAAAATATATTAGCACTTCAGTAAATATAAGAATAAAACTTCTATGCAGAGATCCTTATGCATAGAACTTCAATCCATAAGGGGAGAGCTTGATGGATAGAAGTTTCAGGAAAATAAAAGATAGAAGTTCAATCCTTATAGACAGAAATTCAGAAACATAGGATATGCAGAGATAGAAGGTCAGTAAATAGGAAATGGAAGTTCAATACTTATTTATAGAACTTCAATCCATAAGAGGAGAGCTTTTATGAATAGAAGTTCATGGCCATAAAGATACAAGTTCAATCCTTATGAATAGAACTTCAATCCATAAGGGAAGACCTCTATGGATAGTACTTCAGGGCCATATAGATAAAAGTTTAATCCTTACAGACAGAAGTTCTATCCATAGTAGGAGAATTTCAACAGGCTTAAAGATAAAAAAAGTTTAAGAACATATAGATAGAAGTTCAATGCTTATGGATAGAACTTAAGTATTATATAAACAGAACTTCAATCCATGTGTACAACACATTATCGATAGAACTTCAAGACCATATGGATTAAAGTTCAAATCCTTATTGACTTACATATATAGAAACTTACTTTAACATTATGAAAATACTTCTCAACCAAACTGTTATACTTAGGATTATTGAACTTAATAAACCTCAACATCCTTGGAAAGCCATCACTGTGAAACGTACAGAACTTAGAACCAACTTTTGGAAATAATTCAACGAACCAGGCGCACAACACCAAGGGGAATCTAAGCACAGTATAGTATGCATCTTTTCTTGAACTTGCTACACTTTTAAGGGGGGTCGTCACAGACTTAACAAGTGTTTCAAAACCCAGACTCCACGGATAAGCTGCACAAAGATCCTCGTTGTCAATGATATCCAGATAATGAACTTCCACCAAACTAGTTTTTTTCTTACAACACAAAATAATTGACTGGAGAATATAAAACTCTGCAATCTTTACAGCATCGTCTTCATTGACCAGAGATGACGTGCTCCTTGATACCAAAATGCACGAACGTCCGAAAACTGAAGATTGCTTTTACCACCAAAGTACTGCTTGAGGAGCCTCCTATCCATATTCATAGAAGGCCTATCAAACAAATACCCACTAATTGGAGAAAATCTCAAACTAGTGTAAAGATAGTATTCTTCAGGACCAAAATGAATTACACGACAAAAAACATTGAAGCTTAATCTATTTAGATCACTGCTCACAATACGAGACAATAGTAAACAATGCAATAATCTCATAGAAGTTGTGTACGACCGCAACTTCACAAAGCTTCCAAACATACCCTCTGAAAACTTCTTAAACTGTGCTACACTGAACCTTGAAATTAATTCATCCAAGTTGTGCTCACCTTGCCAATATGGATTCAAATTGAACTAGTTTTCAAATGGATACACTAGATTCCCTGCCGTTCCAGCATCCATATTGCAAAAAGCTAACAATAAAAATAAACTATCAGTCGCACATACAAAATAAACAAATGCAGCAAACTTCAAACCAAAAACCTCAGACTAAAGCCACACACAAATTGAATAAAATAATATGACTAAGCATAAACCTGAAGTTCAGCAGATATGAATAGAACTTCAGTACGTAGAGTTGGGAGGTATCAATCCCTTGTGGACAGAACTTTAGATAAGAGATAGGGAAGTTCAATCCCTGTTGGATAGAACATCAATCAACACCATTTCAGAACTTCAATCCAGTAATTGGACTGCACTTTAATACACCCCAGACTCCCACATCCATTCACTCAGGCACACAGACACCCACACACACACATATATAGGGTAAAGAAGTTCAGTCCATGAGGATAGAAATTCAGTCCATGATAGTAAAGAAGTTCAATCTATGTGGATAGAACTTCAGTCCATGATAGTAAAGAAGTTCAATCTATGTGGATAGAACATCAATCAGTACCATTTCAGAACTTCAATCAACTAATTGGACTGCACTTTAATACACCCCAGACTCCTACATACATTCACTCCTACACACAGACACACAGACAGACAGACACACACACATATAGGGTAAGGAAGTTCAGTCCATGAGGATAGAACTTCAGTCCATGAGAGTAAAAGAAGTTCAATCCAATTGGATAGAACTTCAGTCAATGTGATTTGAACTTCAATCAGTAGCATTTCAAAACTTCATTCCAGTAATCATATTCAACTTTAATACACCCCCAATCAAAACTTCATTCCAGTAACAATCTAAATTTTACTCCAATCACAAACATACAAAATATGAAAAGTAACTACTAACTATCAAACGTACAGTAGCATTTCAAAACTTCATTCCAGTAATCGTACTCAACTTTAATTCACACCAATCAAAACTTCATTCCAGTAACACTTTAAATTTTACCCCAATCACAAACATACAAAATATGAAAAGTAACTACTAACTATCAAACATACAAATTTAAACTTAAATAACGTTAAGTAACTTAATACGCACAAAATTTAACACATATTTTTAAAAAAAAATACAAAACAAAAAATGTCATACCTGCTTGTACAATCGAAATATGTTATTCAATTTACGGAGTACAGTTAACACAAGCAAAAAATACTGCGTATACAAAGAAACGGGTCAAAAATCGAAGAGGAATATGAAAAATTGAAGTAAATGGCAGTTTTTTTTGCATGAATGCACAGTGACCGTCGTTGCATGAATTCGGTTTTTTACTGGGAGAAACGGTTTTGACAAAGCCCTGTAAATTCAGACAACATGAGGGGTAAGTTAGTCTTTTCAGTTTAGCGTGTTTAATGAGCTTATTAAGTAAAGAGCCAAAAGTGGCCTCAAGTGTAAGACCAAGAAAAATAGTGCGTGGCCTCAAAGCAAATACTGGTGTCAAAAGTGGCCACTGGGCGAAAATTTTACGTTCTGAATAGATTCTTTATCTTTTACACAAATTAAGTGAATTTTTAACACAATATAAATTAAAGTTTGCGCCAAAAGTTACGTGAAATTTTGATAACTAGCTAATTTTGAACGCCCTAAGTGAGTTTTATTCACCGTTTCAAAATTAATTGAGAAATAGCCAAAAATCCGCGCGCACCGTTACACTCCATTAGCGTTGGCAAACAACCCTGACTAGTCTCAGTACTTTATACTGGGACTTTGAACTAATATATTCAAAGTCCCATTATTTTATACTGTGATTCATGTTCAAAGTACCTGGAGCTTTATATACAAAGTTCCAGTATAAAATACTGGGACTTTGAACTAACTTAGACTTGGATTAGTGTTTAAGTTATCCCTGAAATTTTGAACATGTTAGTTCAAAGTCCCAATATAAAATACTGGAACTTGTCCGGAGCTGACTAGTTTTCAAACAGTTTTGCGCCGCTGTCTAGTATTCAATTATGACGTGCCAAACAGGCTTCCACGCAAATTTTTTACAAAAGTTACTCGAGAACCCATAGACGGGCTTCTGGATACGCCCCTGGACGGTAACTTCAAATTAATGAATCGTGAGGCTTTACCTTTCTGTGCATGTGGCAATTATCCACTCAGTTTCCTTAACACTCCATCAAGCAACTGATAATAGGGGAAGGAAGATTTAAACCTTTAAGGACAACAGAAAAAGAAGAGAAAGAGAAAGGAAAAGAAGTTAAGAGATGGTCTGCTCAAAAGAAAATGTCAGCAGGGTTAACATTTAGGAGCAACTTTTAACTTATGGTACCAGCAGTTTCATTTGAACATAAACTCTTATCATGGTATAGTTATCACATCAGCTTAACATGTCAGACTTACTGGGCACCAGAAAGATCATTATTAAACTCAGAGGCGGATCCAGAATTTTAAGTTAGTAGGTTCTGAATCATATTTCTTCTTATTTACTGGGTTCTGAATAAATTATTCATACAATGTAAGTGGATTTTTAATATAAATACGGGGTCTAGGCAAAAGCTACTGGATTCTGCCGAACCCGTAGCTTAGCCTCTAGATCCGCCACTGATTAAACTGAGCAGGTACAAGTATTCACTTTATTAGTACTTTGTAGTAATCTTTACTAAAGGTTGATCACAGCATATGTGGAGACCTAAACCAAGAAAATTTCAATTCTTGAATTGATCATGATCATGATCATAGCTAACGAAAAAATAACTGCTAATAGTACCGCTGCCTAGTGCCTACTTATAGAAACTCAATAAGACAATATTGTCTATGTTACCCATTCTCTTCACCAGAGTTAGAAATATACTCAAGTCAAATGAGGTGAGCATGATTATGGTGGAAACTGGAAGGCTACATTATATGGATCCTTTAAAATGCTTTTGAAACTTGATAGAATTGAAGACTGTTGAATCTGCCAGATTTGGCCGTGGCGTCTGACTGTAATTATTGTAAATTGTAATACTAATATTTATATATAGTGTAATTGTAAGCTGTATAATTACTAACCTAACAATTAAATAGTCTAGTAATTACACAGCAATTTCCAAACACACCCTAAGTCTACTAAAGTTTTGATGGTCAAAATTATAAGGTACCTGTGTGTGTGTGCAAGATAACAGATTAGTAGTGAAATAGTCGAAATGCTTAAGTAGAGTTGGATATCACCATTATTTAAGAGAGAGAGAAGGGAGGGGGAAGGAGAATATGCTAAAGCTACAAACAATATTCTAATTAAAGGGGGGCCATCTTTAACAGCCTAGTAGTGGCCAAAACAACAAAATAAGGGTATGACAAAAGATAGTTTGAAGGACCCATAACTCACATAATTATCACTCAAGAAAGGTGGATGGAGTCAATGAGGATAGCAGGTTTGGAGTCAGAATTTCATCAACCACATAACCATGAAGCTACATCCTCTATCCCCCAATCCTTGGCAGGGGCCACATTTTGTTGCTTAGAAAGACTCATTTTTGCTTGAAGATATTAGTTTCCATACATTCTTCAATGGCTAGAATCCAATATCCAAACAAGCCCAACTCAAGAGGGATAACTCTTGTCCTGGTAAAAATTTATCCGCACCGGGTGTTTACACCAAGGCAATATATGGATGCCATGTATTTAGAAATGGAGTTCCATCCCCTAACCATGATTAATTAATGCATATATTTACATCATTAAATCACCTAACTATGGTAACTCAACATGGTTAGGTGTAAATCCTCGGTGTGGTAAGTATTTACCCTTCTCGACCATCCAAATATATAGAAGGAAAATGAGAATAGAAGCAAGTTGGTTTTGCACTAGAATAGCTCTTTCTTAAATACTATGTGGAATTCATTTACTCCATGAACATGTCATTAGACTGGCCAAAAACTATAAGGTTCAATTGCTTTCTGCTCAGAATGATACAAAATGAACTAAAGTTGAGGGGAAAAAAAGTTTCCACTGCCAGAGACACATGAAACTCCAATTGAAAAAGAGACATTGTTATCAAGTAACCAAATTAAATTACAAACTCAACATATGTTATAAGTGTACAAGTTCAGGAGCATCAATGTGCCTAACTTCTATGCTAAACTTGGATTCATTCTGGTGGCTCTACTGCTCAACTTAAGTAAAAGAAATGCAGAGGAAGTTTCACTCTTATTTTACATCTCAGGTGGCAGTGAACTGTGCTGAGTCCATTTGACATTGTTTTCACCATTATCTCCAATCCCATAACCCAAATGAAAAAAAATCAGTAGACGACCAAGAACCAAGAAGGGTAACTAACGACGCCTAAGAAACTTCTTTAGCTGCAGCTACAACAGCCTCTGCTGTAATACCAAACTCTTTGTATATCTTTCCAGCAGGAGCACTGGCACCAAATGTGTCAATTCCAATGGCTTTTCCTTTATCTCCAACATATCTCTGCCATCCAAATGTTGATGCAGCTTCAATGCTCACTCTAGCTGTAACAGATTCCGGAAGGACACTTTCCTTGTATTCAGCTGATTGTGCGTCGTAAAGCTCCCAAGAAACAAATGAAACAACTCTCACTGCCTTTCCTTCTTTCCTGAGCTCATCAGCAGCCTTGACAGCAATTTCTAACTCTGAGCCGGTACCAATCAAAATGACATCAGGCTTGTTGCCTGAAGAATTATCTGATACAATGTAGCCACCCTTTGATACTGCATCAATGGAAGTTCCAGCAAGTTGTGGCAACTTTTGCCGAGAGAGCGCAAGGATGGATGGTGTCTTCCTGTTGAGGACAGCCACCTTGTAAGCACCTGCTGTCTCATTGCCATCTGCTGGACGGAACATAAATATGTTGGGCATTGCACGGAAACTTGCCAAGTGCTCAATGGGTTGATGTGTCGGCCCATCTTCTCCTAGACCAATTGAATCGTGGGTCATTACATAAATAACTCCAGCTTCAGACAAGGCTGAAATTCTCATGGCTCCTCTCATGTAGTCAGTGAACACAAAGAAAGTAGCACAGTAGGGAATCAAGCCAGGGCTGTGTAGAGCGATTCCATTACATATGGCTCCCATACCATGTTCGCGAACACCAAACCTTAAATTACGCTCTTCTGGAGTGCTCTTTTGGAAGTCCCCGAACATTTTCAAAAGGGTCATGTTTGATGAGGCAAGATCAGCACTACCACCAAGGAAACCAGGTAGAACTTTGGCAAGAGCATTGAGGTTTTGTTGTGACAAGTTTCTGGTGGCATCAGCTGGGCTCTCAGGAGTGTAAGTCTGAGATCAAGAAAACAAGCAAAGAGTTATTAGCTTTTCAAAAGCAACAGAAACTATTAGCTTTTCGCAACACCATATTAGAGAAAAGCTTAACTTAGAGCAGTCATGCCAAGATAGTTAATTAACTTAATTCAGATTTAACCATTTAGGACCTTGTAGTCCAGAAAGATTATAGTTTGGATAATCCAAATGAAGAAAAGCTCCCGCCAATCAAAAGTTAAGGACTAATATAAAGATACTCTATACAAGAAGCAGTTAAACTTGGATTGAAATCTGAGTAGAAGACAACAATCACTCACAGGAAGAGCTTTCTCCCAGCCAGCAGGTAGTTCACCAGTAGTGATAGATTTCAGATCAGCAGCTTCCTCTGGGTACTTCTTCTCATATTCAGCAAACTTGGCATTCCATTCAGTTTCAAAGGCAGCACCCTCAGCTACGTGACGGCTCCAGTGGCTGCAGAAAGTACATGTTATACCAATATAAATATGACTGCAAAAGGTAAATAAAGCAGGAAAAGAGGATGTTATAGTACTTCTTCACATCATCAGGCACATGGAAAGGCTCATAAGGCCATCCCAGGTTGCTTCTAGTGGCCTCTACTTCCTTTGGTCCAAGTGCACTTCCATGCACACTGTAAGAGTTTGCCTTGTTAGGAGAGCCAAAACCAATGGTTGTAGTTACCTGCGAGGTGAAACAAACAGTCAAAATACTGATAGACATTACGATGAAATGCAGAAGGAATAAAGGACAAACGAAAAGGCAGAAAGAAAGACGCAGTGTCATCTATATGGCAAACGAAAGGCAATGCTTTTCAGTTTTTCCTGGATTTCTTATAAGTTCATGACATAAAGTTCCAGTGTATATTGGACCTTGATCATAGTGGGTTTGTCTTTGACAGATTTGGCTTCCTCAATGGCAGCACGAATCTCATCATAACCTGTGTTACCATTCTTCACCCAGATCACGTGCCATCCGAGAGCCTCAAAACGGGCAGAAACATCCTCAGTGAAAGCAATTTCTGTGTCCCCATCAATGGAGATGTGATTGTCGTCATAGAAAGCAATCAGCTTTCCAAGTCCCCAATGCCCAGCAAGGGAACAAGCTTCATTTGAGATACCCTCCATCTGGCAACCATCACCAAGTATAACATATCTGCGCAGCCAACAGCCATTGCCATTAGACAAACAAGATAAGACAAACGAAAATGATCTTGAAAAGGAAACTCTCTTACGTATAGTGGTCAACAATTTCAACATCTGGCTTGTTGAAACGAGCAGCCAAGTGCTTCTCTGCAAGGGCTAAACCAACGGCATTGGCAATACCTTGCCCCAGAGGACCTAATAACAAATAAAATCAGTTACATAAACTAACAACTCAAAAGTTATGGAAGCAAATATATAGCACAACAAACAGAAATACAAATGTATAATTATCAGAGTACACAGACACATAAAAGTACACTAACCAGTGGTGACTTCAACACCAGGTGTCTCAAAGTTCTCAGGGTGACCAGGGGTTCTGCTTTCCCACTGGCGGAAACTCTTCAAATCCTCTTCCTAATCAAACAGTAATACTAAAGATAATCAGTAAGGCTTAATGAATATGAAATTGAGCACTTCAATGACACTCTGAGTCATAATCTAACAAAATTAACTATATCGATAGTCAGTCGAACAAAAATATCCCGCAAATGGAATCGAAAACATCATCAGTTATTGTCCATATATTAAAACAGTTACCCCAAATGGGAAGGGAAAATAGAAACTTTGAAGCCTTTTCGAATGTTCAGTGTGAATATGGATGTTGCTGAGCATGCTAATAGTCCAAGGTATAAATATGTAGGATTTCTCTTTTTTTTTTCAAGATTTCTATAGTCACACAAGTTTCAACTATTAAAAATTGACAACAAGTCTAAATGTTCGTTCGGATTTTCCCATTTGGTTGAACACTTTTTCATTCATTTTCCAAAGTTTAAAGTAATCCAAACACATTCTTGCCATACCAAATACACCAATAGATCCACAAGAGAGAAAAAGAGCTACTCCCTCCCTTCTGAATATAGATGACACAATTTCCTTATTAGTTATTCAAGAAAAATGGCACATCTCTAAATTTCAAATTAATTTAACTTGGACTTAGCATTTAAAATTTTTATGGTCACATAAATGTTAGTCCCTTCGTTCCAAAAGAATGACAGAATTTTCGTATTAGTCCGTTCAGAAAAGAATGTCACATTTTAAAATTTGAAAATAATTTAATTCCAAACTTCCATTTTACCCTTAAATAAATCACAAATTTTCAATTCATAAATTTCGTGCCAAGTCAAATTATGACTTGCAAATTAAAAAGAAGGGAGTGTGACATATTTTAGATGACAAGTTTCAAATATTAAGTCAAACTACGTGACATAAACGGAATCAAAGGAAGTAAAAGAAGAGAGAATTATACCTTGACAGCATCATAACCAGCTAAATGAAGAAGAGCATATTGAAGCATGCAGCCATGACCAGCAGATAACACAAAGCGATCACGATTAAACCAATAAGGATTCTTGGGATTATACTTCATAACTTCATCATACAATATATGTCCCATTGGAGCACAACCCATTGGCAAACCAGGGTGACCTGAGTTAGCTTTTTCAACAGCATCAATAGCCAAGAACCTTATAGTATTCACTGATTTCTCAACAAGTGCAGAATCTGTCTTTTCCAATGTTTCTACAGTTGCAGAAGCACGAATGGAGTTATGTTTAACGACGAAAGAGGACGGAAGGGTACGTCGAAGAGAGGACGTAAAAGGAGTGGTTCTAAGCCCGGAGAATGAAGGAAAGGATAGTGAAGGAGATGAAGAAGAGCCATGGCGAGGGAGTGAAGGAGAAAAGATGGCTTGTGAGAGTGTGAGTGAAGATGAAGAAGCCATGGCTCTCTTTGTGTGTATGGGGAATGTGTTGATGAGAGGAGAGGAGAGTAGAGTAGATATATTGGTGAAGTGGCTTTTTTGGATAAATTTGTGTGGATTTAGTTGAAAATGTGAGCCGTTGGTTAGCTTTTGGAGAGAGAGAAGAGATTTACCTGTTTTCTTATTTTGGCTCTTTATGGTTCGGAGATTGATTATATATGTTCCCTAATAATAATAATAAATCCTTTTCATATTTAACAACATAATATATAAGGAATTCAACTCAATAATAGTGTGTTGAATGTCAATGAAGCCGCGACTCGTGACTGTAGTTTAATTGCAGTCAACTTCGTCTAACCACTGGACTAATATAACGAGAGTTAGTTACTCATAGTCATATTTATCACCAAGTTTAGATAAATCTATATATATATCTATAAAAAGAGGATAGTAGTTATAATAGTTAGAGAAGTAGTTAGGAAAAAAATTAGGACAGAATATTGTCTATTGTCTTAAATTGAAAGTGAAATTGAAATATAAATCCTTATTGATAAAACAAAAATTTAAAATTTAAAAAGAAGATAAACTATGATGTTGAAACTAAACCAACTTTATCCTTTAGTATTTTAAATCTGTTAAATACTTTTTTTTTCTACCAGTTCAAATTGAAAAGTAAACTACCTATCTATTCTATATTCTATATTCTATATTCTATATATATATATATATATATATATATATATATATATATATATATATAGAATAGATAGATAGTAATAATATCTATATATATATATATATATATATATATATATATATATATATATATATATATATAAAAGGAGGATAGTAGTTATAATAGTTAGAGAAGTAGTTAGGAAAAAAATTAGGACAAAATATTGTGCATTGTCTTAAATTGAAAGTGAAATTGAAATATAAATCCTTATTGATAAAACAAAATTTTTAAATGAAGATAAACTATGATATTGAAACTAAACCAACTTTATCCTTTAGTATTCAAATCTGTTAAATATGTTTTTTTTCTACCGGTTCAAATTGAAAAGTGAACTATCTATCGATTCTATATTCTATATTATATATTCTATATTCTATATCTATATTACTATTAAAAGGAAAGAACGCTTAGGACAAAATGTAGAATAGGACATTAGGACAACAATTATAATGACACTAAATTTAAATTCAATGGTAATGAATTTGTAGATAAACTTTGAAAATTTTTTGAATTGAAAATTAAATATGTTTTTGCAACAAACCAATCTAAAGTCATACCAGAATTCGTTAGTTTTGATTCCAGTTCGAAGCTTTAGGCGCAGGTGTTGTGAGTTGTTAATTAGTTCTTTTAAATTTATTTGAAGATAAATTTGAATGGAATATGAAATATCCTTTTGTGGATAAACCAAAAGTTTGTAAAAGAATAATTTAATGTTTAAAGATATAGCTATTCAGTTAAAAGAACCCTTAGGATAAGACCAACTTTTCCAAAAATATACCACTACACTTATTTATATTATTTGAGTGTGGTTAATTTTTGAATTTGAATTGATTGAGGTAATAGCTAGCTGCATGGATAACATAGTAGCATTCAAAATCATAATATATGTCAAGGTAGATAAACTCTTCATTTGATAAAATCACCTTTGAACGAAATTTATTAGTATATTATTCTTTGAACTCTTTTAAGTTTATTTTTCAACGAATGAAAATCATTTACACCCCTCAACTTTGCTTTAAAAATCAAACACACCCCTCAACTATGGACAATTATCATTCTCCCCCCTTTATCTCAATTGACTTTTAAAAATGCCTACTTTACCCTTATATATATATTTGATATAAGTAATGATGTTCAATGTGATAAATGAGCAAAATACAAAAGCTAGGATACATATAATTTACTTGTATCAGTATTTTACTAATTAAAATAAAAACTAAAATGTTAATCTATTACACGATAAAAATTAAAATGAAGTGTCCTTCATAAGCATATAATTAATGTGTGCCACACAAAAAGAAAATTAAACATGTCAGTTGATTCTGTAACAAATTTCAAAATATTATCCATTTACACTATAAATAAATTTTAAATTAAAATTTAAACCATTTACACTATAAATGAATTTAAATTTAATTTTAAATTTTATTTTATAATAAAAAATCAAAACTCAAAAATCTATATAGATTCTAGAAAATAAGAGAGTACATTTTTAAACATATAGAGACACCCCTTCCCCACCATGTAAGTATATGTATCCCACCCACACATTGAGAGAGGGAGAGAGAGATTACATACATACTTGATTCACTTAAAACTAAAATAACAATCATGTAATTAAAATAGTGGTAGATTTTATAATAAATTCATATTATCCTATTTATTATGCTAATGAACATAAATTAATATGATAAAATAAAATATTATTTTTAATTATAGGTAAAATAGTTTTGTTAAAAAAATCATATATAAAAAATATATATTACATAGATGGGGGATAAAAAATATTAAGGGCAAATCAGACATTGTGTTGGGTAAACGGGGGAGATTGACTATTGTTCATAGTTGAGGGGGGAATTTGATTTTTAAGACAAAGTTCGGGGGGTATAAATGATTTTCACCCAATTTTTCATATAACAATGATCATATATATATATATATATATATATATATTACACATTTTTTTTGAATTTTAAATCGAAGATAATTAAATATTTGAATGGAACTGAAATGTTTGAATTAAAATTTAAATTGTAGATTATATATCGTAATCTGTATCGATGTGTATATATTAGGTCAAACCTTAACGTTTGCTGATCATATATTAGAAATAGGTGACAAATGGATCCCCCGAAGAAAGATGAATAGCAAGTATTGTTATTGCCTTACCTAAGGTTAGCTATAAGATACGTATTTATTTTATGATCCTATCTGTAATTTTATTTCTTGGTTATCTCTTATTCCTTATTGCCACCAAGTCCTTTAAGTGTAGAATCAACAAAACATCCTGAGATTTCGCATAGTATATATGTTATTGCATTTGTTTCTCATTGTGACTGTTATTTATAGTCATGACATTACCATTAAACTAAATATTTTGTAACTTATGATGATTTTGCAGGAAATATTTTTTTCTTGAACAATTTGTCTATCACATGTGAGATGACTCTTTTAAGAGTCCCGTGATAACAAGTTCTTCATCATTTTTTTAAAAACGTTTTTAAACTTCTACTGCAATGGTACTATTACCAGCAAGAAATAGTTGGTAAAAACTTTAGCAAGAAGAAGGTATGTATCTCCAGTTTCTGCGTCGCTATATCTTCAATTTCTGCATTGTTAAATGCATACATGACATATGTTGGCCATAAACTTACCATTTGTTCGATAAAGATGGTAGGTTTTATAACAAAGCTATGAAAAGACTTCTCTATTTAAATCTTTAAAACAATTCAAAGATTACAATTCATAATGAAATATGATCATTTGGATTGAAGACTAATCTTTATATTGTTTCTTCTTCTTTAGTTATTTTTATTCTTTGTATTCCTTAAAAAGCATAGATGATGGTAATATTATGGTAATATTATATTACGTTTAGTCAATAATTATTTTATTTATTTCTATGTATTTATCTTTATCTAATCATATTAATTAAGTGTGAAATGATTATAATGCATTGATTTTTCCAAAAATGTCATACATGATGTTCTTTTTGTTTTTGGTGGTACAAAGCTTTATGTAGCTCTTTGGAAGCAAAATTGTGATTACATGATTTTAATTTGATACGACGGATGAGACTTTTGGTTGATTACTTAGGTCATGACTGCTCTTCCTTTACAAGTAAAGTTAATTATTGAAATAATAGTGTTGTAATATTTTGTACTCTATGCTTAGAATTAGCTTCCTGTTATATTATCTATTGTATTTGTTATTTTTTGTGTTCTTCTGTTGAAAATCTTACTCTTTTTTGTCCAGGTAAAAATTTGGAAATTTTCTACATATGCATATTGAGAACGACAGAGTATTCTGTTATTAAATTTTTCATTTTTCTTTCAATCCAACTTTTAGCAGCTTTTAATAGTATTGAATCAACTGAATTAAAATGTATCACTATATAATTTTTTTTCTAGATATAATTGGCAATGAATTATTGTTTTAAAGCAAGTAGCATGCATGCTAGACCTCTTATGTACTCACCTTCAAAGTAAATTGAATGAAATAGATATATACATTAACTATAATATTAAATCAGGACAGATGAATAGTGTTATGAATCTTTTTGTAGTTGAGGTTAGATCATTATAACATAAATCCAATCTTTAAGGTATATTTTGAAGACCCCACGTGCATATTAATTTACAGTTCTAAATTGTTGGTCCATCAACTTATGACACGAGCATAAATAATTAGCACCACTAGATTAGGTTACTGAATTTAGTTATTATAATACTTTTCTTTTCATATGCTTCTTTGTATAACATATTTTCAAACAATGTCATTTTTTACAGAGGCGATGTTGATCCCACATATGAAAAGGGAATGACATCAAATATGAAGGAAAAGTTCCTCCTTGTGTAATATGACAGAGGGTCAGTTCCAAATAGTTAAATATATTTTTTAGTTACCATAATTGTGTATATATAACTTATCTTTTTTTGTTATATCTTCAGGATACAATTCTCAATCTGAGATAAATGAGACGGTAATTGTCGATGTCAATAAATGAGGAACATAAGAATGCGATCTCAAAAGTATCAATTAATGCAATTGTATGTTACAGAACATTCCAATATACACTTATGTATGAACTATGAAAATTGTCATAACAAAGTTATGAAAAGACTTCTCTATTTAAATCTTTAAAACAATTCAAAGATTACAATTCATAATGAAATATGATCATTTGGATTGAAGACTAATCTTTACGTTTTTTCTTCTTCTTCAGTTATTTTTATTCTTTGTATTCCTTAAAAAGTGTAGATGATGGTAATATTATATTACGTTTATTCAATAATTATTTTATTTATTTTTATGTATTTATCTTTATCTAATCATATTAATTAAGTGTGAAATGATTATAATGCATTGATTTTTCCAAAAATGTCATACATGCTGTTCTTTTTTATTTTTGGTGGTACAAAGCTTTATGTAGTTTTTTGGAAGCAAAATTGTGATTGCATGATTTTAATTTGATACGACGGATGAGACTTTTGGTTGATTACTTAGGTCATGCCTGCTCTTCCTTTACAGATAAATTAATTATTGAAATAATCTATCTATATATAAAAGGAGAGTAGTAGTTACATTAGTTAGGATAGTAATTAGAAAAATATTTAGGACAAAACATTTGTCCATTGTTTTAAATTTAAATGTCTTCTTTTTTCTTAATAAGTCTCTTTCTTAGCCAAATGAAACAGTAGTAAATAGTTTTTGAAAGATAAACCTACTACTTTATCTTAATGATATTTTTAAAATTTAAATAGAAATATGTCACGCCCTAAAAATTAAATTACTGCGGTGCGCGAGGTTATTTAAAGGCTCGTGACTGGTGTTCAAAAAGGTACAAAATTATTTAGAGAACTCGGAGTCGCCACTTGACATAGTTTAAGGTATGCCAAGTCACCAAAATGTACCTTGGAACACCTCTGACTCGTCTAATGGTCTGCGTTAGAGATTCGGGTAAGGTTCTCAGTTGACTCTCGGGAAGGTATTAGGCACCCTCGAGTCCTGTGCCGAGCACAGTTGCTTTATTGTCGCAATTTTAATTTATTAAATATGGTTGTTATATTAATGCCGTTGATTTGAATTTAAACTTTGATTAAGAAAATTAAAAGCGTATCATTCTCTTCCAACCTCACAGAGGACTGGACGAATTTATACTTTTGATTCATAATAAATAAAATGTATAGTGCATTTCCAACCTCACAAAGGACTGGTCTACTTTTTAAAAGAATCTAATTAACTTCAAAAATTTAGAATTAATTTAAATCAATTTAGTTTTTCCTTTTAGCCTAATAAGTAGATTACAAATCATACTTATAATATTGCCTAATTATGTAAGTTTTCTTAGTCCTATTAATTTGCCTAATCGCATATTCAACAGTAAATAAGTATTGGTTTAAAGGCTTAATGAACAAGAACTAATCTGCCTAATCGCATTTCATTAAAACATAACCGTTAACAACAAATTGGGACTCCCAAAATTTACCCTTATTAAAATATGGATTACTAAAGTATATACATATAATGGGCCATTTGTCAAATTGAATAGCTTTATGAGTTGTTTTTTCTAAAAAAAAGAAACGTTTACAGTTTAGCAATGATATGGGCTGAAGGTTTTTTTTTTTTTTTTTTGCAAAAATGGGCAGTTTTAAAGTCTGTTTTGCGCAATTGACCATATTTCTATTCTTATTCCAAATGGTGGCCATATAAAATAACATGTGGTCAGATTTAATTGGTCAGATTTAAAGAAAACGTCCTAATTTTGAGCCTACTCGTTCCAGAAATCAGTGTTGATTCACTTTGCGCTTATGTCCTATTTTTGCCTACTTATATCAGTCTCAAACCATTTTTACCCAAGTGGCTCACGATTTCAAGTATATATTTATATACATGGTTAAAACACAAATGAGTCACCAAAATATACTTGCTTAGTAAATCATATGCAAACTACTAATGAAACTCAACGTGGTCAAACAAACATGTATTGGGCCTAAATTAAACCATTCTAGATTCTTATCACTTCTTATGACAAATAGTTAAAAGAATTGCTAAAACGCGAAAATAAGCAAAATGGGATAACTCTTATCAAGCTTGTTTCCGTGCATAGATCAAATCTTTAAACATGACAAATATATACAAAGTTAAAGTATAATGCAAGAGTTGGAATATTTACCTAGTGAGTAAACTTCTTGGCACAAGCAGGTAACAAGATCTAACGAGCTTTAGCCAAACCAAATCAAACAAAAACAGCAGCAAACGCCTCCAAAAATCAGCACCGAAACAGCCTTTTAAACTCCTATTTAAACCCCCTAAACATAAAGATTTATGCTCCAAAAGGCCTATGAAGTAAAGGCTTTTTGGTTCTAAATCTCAAAACTTTAAGCTCACTGTCTTTCTCTCTATATTTTGCTCTCAATTTAATGCTATTTCAGCTTGGTTGTTGTTGTCAATTGAGGGTCATAAATGCCCTATTTATGGCTGAAAATGAGAGCCAAAAGGTGGGGTGTGAACTTGTACAAAAGTACAAGCCCACACCCCCTATACTTGAGTGTTTTTAGCCTCTTTCATGGACAGTACAGCAGCTGCTATGACTGCTTTTCAAACACTGCCATGCTGCCCAACAGTGAGGAAAAAGACTACAGGTTATGTCCTTTAAAAGGATAGCCTCATACTCATTGCTAACTAAAGGAACTAGGAACAAACTAGACCAACTAAATCAGCCCCAAACTAACTGAAATAGAACGAACTAACTAAACTAAACCAAAGCTAAAGCTAATGGCAATCAGATCTTATTTCCTAACTTAACTAAACAAACCAATAACTTGCAACTAACCAAAGATTACACCAGACCGTAGGCGAGAACTAAGAAAACATTTAGACACTTTCAACCCTCTACTCTTAATATACACCCTCACAAATGAATGTTTTTCTCACAAAACAAGTAAACCAAATCAAGGAAGTTCTATATTCACTATTAGACAAATAAACAAACAAACTTAAACAGACCTATGCTAAACTGTAAGTACTAAGTGCTTTAACAACACATACAGCCCCTGCACTTTATACTCTAATCTTACATATATCTTTAGATAAGAATCATACAATATTAACTTGGACAATCCAAGGAAGTCTACTATATAAACAAACACACATACAATTTTCTTATGCTAAAATTCCCACTTGAGCAATTGAAAGATTCAAAGACAATTCATGCTAGTCGACTCAAAAGCAATTCGAACAGATTATCCAAAAGAACATTGAACAAATGACTTGCTTAAGATATCCTGATACTTTGATTACTATGAATAAATATACGACATACGATTTGCACTCGGAACAGGGAAACTCGAACATGCTTGAACTCACATAGATTCACACTAGCTCGACCACATGTACACATGACATTTTCCTAGATCTAAATAAAAATGGAAACAAACACTAAGCTATGACTACAAACTGAATTAGAAACAAAAATAAAGGAAACAGCAGGATTAGGTTCTGCTTTGCTAACCCGTCAAGAGAAAAACCATCATACTCTTGTTGCTGCTCAATGCCATGGCCACTATGTTGCCCGCGCCTTGTCACTGCCTCACTTCGTCATCATAACTGCCACCAGCTGCCTCACTCGACGACATTGAAACAAACCTCGGATCAGCCCCGCATCATTGCACCACCATACGAATCAATCATCGTATTGCTGCCATCGTCTCTACACGATCACCATCCTCGCAAACACCCGCTGCCTTCTCACCATTATTATAGCTTCAAACAAACTCCCCTGCCTTGCTATACCCGAGCCCCCAATGTCATTGCCTCATTGTTCACTACTGCCTTGTTCAAGACTGAAAAAAAAAAATAGCCCCCATCACTGCAAACAATCATCCTTACAGTCCCGAACCACCACCTCCATAACTCCAAACAAAATCTCCCACGAAACAGAGGAGAAACACAGCATCCAAACAAAAACAAAAAAGAAAAAGAGAAGAAAGAAAAAAATGAGGAGCAGAAAACGGGCAAGGAAAAGAAAGATTTTTTGGGAAATGGGGTATGGGAAACCATAGAGAAGGGTGAGGGTAAGAAGGAGAAATAAAAACTTACCGGAAAAGAGCAAAAGTTGCCGGAGTTAAGCTTTGACCGAGGCTTTGACTCCCGATCTAAGAAAATCGGCTTAGCTTTTGAAGACTCCGAGTTGAGAAATGGAACGGGGGGGCCGAGATCTATCCAATGATATATTTTTCGTATTTTTCCGACCACCGGAGGTGGTGGCCGGCGGCGGCAGCGCGGTGGCCGACCGGTGGCTCCGCCGTGGAGGCGATTTCCGGCGAGTGAGAGAAAATTTCGCCAGGGTTTGGCCAGCTTTGAAGCTAAAGGGGGTGTGAGTGGAGAAATGAGTTATTTTGTTTATATAGGTGGGCTGTGGGCTTGGGTAATGGATGGGCTGATGGGTCATGGGAATTGGGCTGTGATATTTTTTACAAATGGCCATAAAATGATTTATGCACACACAACTAAACTAAAATCAAACCACATACTTTACAACACTATCACAATTAAACATAGAATTACAATTACGCACGTAATAATAATTTTTTTTTATTAATTTTCACATTTTACTTCCTAATTAATGAAAAATTTAGTTAGAACAAACACTAGAAGTCCAGAAAAATTTGACAAAACGTCCTAAAAGCCTAGTACGACTATTTGAGCAATTTATGAATTTTGGTGCCAAAATTAGGTGATTACAGCTGCCCCTCTTTGTTCGGGAACACGAAGAGTTTTCGGACAAAGTAATCGATAACTAATTTTGGCATTTTGGTTCTAGCCGAGAGCATGTTTTCCAAAATGGTGACCGTACCTTGAATTTCGGTTCTAACCGAGAACAAAGTTACCTACATATCCCCGGACTAAGGAATCAGGTCAGTGTAGTTCCTTACGTGCGGTAGCTGGGACTACCGCATTCAAACAGACACTAGACTCACTAAGACAACACTAGACAACTAGACTACTAAGACAAATTAGAGATTCTTCCAGACACACTTGGGGCTGATACTAGACACTCTAGACTACTAAGAGGCTATCGCTGCTGAGTACTGGTCGCTTGCTGGTGGTCATGGCTTTACAAGGAAATGAAAATACAAAAAAAACGTAAAATTACAATCCCTAGCCTAAATCTTCATGCTTCCTTGAGGTAAATCTTGGCTTGAAGGACAACTCCATCGCCCGTTGTATGGGCAAGCACCATCTGAAACTTGAAATGGTCGCATCTGTTTCAAGCAGGTCTTGACTTGAAGTTGGGGATGGTTGCTATCTTCGAGCAGGACTAACTTGAAAAGGGAGTGGTTGCTATCTTTGAGCGCAAATGATTTGAACTAAATGTGAGTGCTATCTTCTAGCAAAACTGACTTGAAAGGAAAATGATCGCTATCTTTTAGCAGATCTTGTCATGGAAAGGAAATTACGCTATCTTTGAGCGAAACTAACTCGAAAAGGAAATGATCGCTATCTTTTAGTAGATCTTGACATGGGAAGGAAATGATGCTATCTTTGAGCGAAACTGACTCGAAAAGGAAATGATCGCTATCTTTTAGCAGATCTTGACATGAAAGGGAATGACGCTATTTTTGAGCAAAACTTGACATGGGAAGGAAATGACGCTATCTTTGAGCGAACTGACTCGAAAAGGAAATGATCGCTATCTTTTAGCAGATCTTGACATGGAAAGGAAATGACGCTATCTTTGAGCGAACTGACTCGAAAAGGAAATGATCGCTATCTTTTAGCATATCTTGACATAGAAAGGAAATGACGCTATCTTTGAGCGAAACTGACTCGAAAAGGAAATGATCGCTATCTTTTAGCAGGTCTTGACATAGGAAGGAAATGACGCTATCTTTGAGCGAGACTGATTCGAAAAGGAAATGATCGCTATCTTTTAGCAGATCTTGATATGGAAAGGAAATGACGCTATCTTTGAGCGAAACTGACTCGAAAATGAAATGATCGCTATCTTTTAGCAGATCTTGACATGGAAAGGAAATGACGCTATCTTTGAGCGAAACTGAATCGAAAAGGAAAAGATCGCTATCTTTTAGCAGATCTTGACATGGAAAGGAAATGACGCTATCTTTGAGCGAAACTGACTCGAAAAGGAAATGATCGCTATCTTTTAGCAGATCTTGACATGGAAAGGAAATAACGCTATCTTTGAACGAAACTGACTCGAAAAGGAAATGATCGCTATCTTTTAGCAGATCTTGAGATGGAAAGAAAATGACGCTATCTTTGAGCGAAACTGACTCGAAAAAGAAATGATCGCTATCTTTTAGCAGATCCTGACATGGAAAGGAAATGACGCTATCTTTGAGCGAACTGACTCGAAAAGGAAATGATCGCTATCTTTTAGCAGATCTTGACATGGGAAGGAAATGACGCTATCTTTGAGCGAAACTGACTCGAAAAAGAAATGATCGCTATCTTTTAGCAGATCCTGACATGGAAGGGAAATGACGCTATCTTTGAGCGAACTGACTCGAAAAGGAAATGATCGCTATCTTTTAGCAGATCTTGATATGGAAAAGAAATGACGCTATCTTTTAGCGGGAATTGACTCGAAGAGAGAATGGAGTTCCGTCTGATATTTGGCGCAACTACCCCAATTCAAGTGGTCCTAGCTCTTTCTTGGCAACATAGCAAATGTCACACTTACTTTCTGCATCGTGGATACACCCTGTTTCGGATCTTGCAAATAAGCTTAGTGGACTCTTGTTCTATTCTTCACAGTACTGTGGGATGAACAACGCCTAAAGCTTCTCCCAAATATATCCACTCTTCATGATACAATTTTGGTATGTCGTCCTTCCGGCCTGATGTGCGGTGCTGGGCTCCAATTATCAATGTTGATCATGACTTGCTGAAAACTTTTCCATTGTCGAGGGTGTGCCCTGCTTGCTGGAATTAAACCTGAATCCTGAAAGACAGAGTTTTGCAATTTTCTTTTGTTGCTCATGTGAGGTTAGCGCCGAAAGGGCGAGGAATTAATGGTGAGGCAAGATGTACAAAATGGAATTAAAAAAAAAAAAAAAAAGTTTAAGGGCGAAAGACGTTTGGACAGTGAACGTCTTTCTGAAAAGGGAAACTTATCTGGTAATATACTGGCGGCCTTGATGATCATGACATGTATCTTGGATGACCTCGTCCGACCAGTGCCACTTGTTTGTTGAGAGTTGATCCACGGAAGATATCAAACCAATAACCAAGTTGAGGTGACTCTCAAGTCGACTAGCAGCGCCCTTTCGGGTTTTCGCCAACTAGCCTCTCTCTTTAATCTTTTGCCTCACTGTTTGTCTTGCAGCGCCTTCTTAGGTTTTCACCAGCAAGACTTCTTTTTTTTTTCTTTCTTTTTTTTTTTCTTTTCTTCCTTTTTTTCTTCAATTCAATTTACAACAAAAACAATCCTCGACTAACTGTTTAGAATAAACTGGGGCGCTTTGTTTTCTTTCTTGACTTCGAGACTGGTATGCCAAACATCTCATGAAACATGTGAATAGATGATACAAAAAATAATAGAAGTTTGTTTTTATTTTATTTTGTTTATGAAATAAAATAAAAACAAACTTCTTCCCCAGTTTAGCATAAAAGGGGAATTTCTTTTGATGTTGGCCGCAAACTTGGAGGCAAGTTTTGCGTCAATAAAAGAAAACAGGAAAAGAGGAATTTTCTCTTGTTGCGACCGTACCGGAATGGTTGCCTATGTATCCTTTTGAGAGGAATCAGGTCAGACGTAGCTCTAGGCAAATGCCCAGGTTTCTTTTGATGCTTTTCAGTTTCATTTCATTTTGGTACAATTACATTGATTCCAACTGAGAACATGTCTCAAAAGTACAATGTTCAAAGTGCTAATAAGGGATACAATTTGGGATAGCAAAAGAGAACAAAAAGCCTTGCATTCATCCCGATTTGAAAGCCATCTTGAAATCAAATGTAGTACCTCTTGACCGCATCTGCATTGACGGGTATTTCAGTTGTCTTGCCTTCCGGATCTGTAAGGTACAAGGCGCCATTTGGCGATACCTTCTTTACCAGGTATGGCCCTTGCCAATTTGGAGCAAATTTCCCTTTAGCTTCTTCCTGATGAGGAAAGATTCTTTTCAAGACTAATTGCCCTTCTTTCAAGTCGCGGAGGCACACTTTCTTGTTGTAGGCTCGGGCCATTCTCTGCTGATACAATTGACCGTGACAAACTGCATTGAGTCTCTTTTCATCAATGAACGACAACTATTCCAATCGGGATTTGACCCACTTTGTGTCCTCAATCTCTGCTTCCACAATGATCCTGAGAGACGGTATTTCAACTTCAGCGGGTATGACTGCTTCAGTTCCATATACCAATGAATATGGGGTCGCACCTATGGAAGTGCGCACAGTTGTGCGGTAACCTAGCAAAGCAAAACATAACTTCTCATGCCAATCACGAGATCCTTGTATCATTTTCCTAAGGATCTTCTTGATATTCTTATTAGCTGCTTCAACCGCACCATTTGCCTTTAGTCGGTAAGGCGTGGAATTTCGATGCATGATCTTGAATCTTTCACACACATCATTCATTAAATGACTGTTCAGATTTGTCGCATTATCAGTGATGATGGTACTTGGGATTCCAAAGCGACAAATAATATTAGAATGAACGAAATCCACCACAGCTTTCTTGGTCACGGATTTGAGAGTGACAGCCTCAACCCATTTGGTGAAATAATCTATTGCAACCAAAATGAATCTGTGCCCATTTGATGCTCTTGGTTCGATAGGCCCGATAACATTCATCCCCCATGCCGTAAAAGGCCAAGGGGCTGACATTGTGTGCAACTCTAAAGGAGGTGAATGTATCAAATCACCGTGTACTTGGCATTGATGACACTTTCGCACAAAAGTAATGCAATCATGTTCCATGGTAAGCCAGAAGTATCCTGCTCTGAGTACTTTCTTCGCTAACACGTGCCCGCTAATGTGGGGTCCGCAGATCCCTGAATGCATGTCATTGAGAATCTTCGTGGCTTCAGTTTCATCCACGCATCTTAGTAGTCCCAAATCGGGTGTCCTTTTGTACACCACCCCTCCACTCAAAAAGAAACCACTTGCCAGTCGTCGAAGGGTTCTCTTTTGATTGTTTTCTGCCAATGGAGGATACATCCCATCTTGAAGGAAATTCTTGACATCAAAGTACCATGGTTGACCGTCAATTTCTTCTTCAACCACATTGCAATATGCATGTTGACTTTGGACCTGAATCTCTAACGGATCAATATGGGCTTTATCAGGATGGACAAGAATTGAGGCCAATGTAGCCAATGCGTCAGCCAGCTCATTATGTATTCTGAGAACATGTCTAAACTTTAGAACATCGAAGTTTTGCCGAAGATCGTCCATACACTGCTTGTACATGATCAGCTTAAGATCTCGAGTTTCCCATTCACACTTTATTTGGCGTATCAAAAGATTTGAATCTCCGATCACCAGCAATTCTTTGATGTCCATGTCTAGAGCCATACGCAAACCCATAATGCATGTTTCATACTCAGATGTGTTATTAGTGCAACTGAAGCGGAGTTGGGCAGCTGCCGGATAGTAATGTCCCGTGGGAGAGATGAGGACTGCTCCAATACCATGGCCTTTTGAATTAGAAGCACCATCAAAGTACATTTTCCACACGTGCTCTTCTTCATTAATCAATTCTTCGAGCACATCTACCTCCTCGTCAGGGAAGTAAGTCTTCAATGGCTCATAATCATCATTCACCGGATTTTCAGCCAAATGATCAGCTAAAGCTTGAGCTTTCATTGCAGTTCTGGTGACATAAACTATGTCAAATTCTGTGAGCAGGATCTGCCATTTCGCAAGTTTGCCAGTTGGCATTGGCTTTTGAAATATGTACTTCAATGGGTCCATCCGGGAAATCAGATAAGTGGTATAGGACAACAGATAATGTTTCAACTTTTGTACAACCCAAGTTAGGGCACAACACGTCCTTTCCAACAGAGTGTATCTGGCCTCACAATCTGTGAACTTCTTGCTCAGATAATAAATGGCCTGCTCTTTCTTTCCCGAGGCATCATGTTGCCCCAGTACACAACCAAAGGAGTTTTCGTTGACTGACAAGTATAAAAACAATGGTCGGCCAGGCTCAGGCGGAACCAAGACATCAGGATTTGACAAGTATTGCTTGATCTTGTCAAAGGCTTTTTGGCACTCCTCGGTCCATGCAATTGATGCATTCTTTTTCAACAACTTGAGGATCGGCTCACATATTGTGGTAAGTTGAGCAACGAACCTACTGATGTAATTTAGCTTGCCTAGAAAGCTTTTAACATCCTTCTTAGTTCGAGGCGGAGGTAATTCTTGTATTGCTTTGATCTTCGTGGGATCCAATTCAATACCTCGCCTACTAACAATGAAACCTAATAATTTTCCAGCAGGCACACCAAATGCACACTTGGCTGGATTCAGCTTCAGATTGTACCTACGGAGCCTTTCAAAGAACTTTCTGAGATCTCTCACATGTTCTTCAGCCGTTCTAGACTTGATAATCACATCATCTACGTACACTTCTATTTCTTTATGCATCATATCATGGAAAATGGCAGTCATAGCTCTCACGTAGGTTGCCCCAGCATTTTTCAAACCCAACGGCATCACTCTATAGCAATAAGTTCCCCAAGGTGTAGTGAATGCCGTTTTGTATGCATCATCTTCATCCATCTGGATTTGGTGATATCCAGCATAGCAGTCAACGAAGGATTGTATCTCATGTTTGGCGCAATTGTTTACGAGAGTGTGAATGTTAGGCAACGGGAAATTGTCTTTGGGACTCGCCTTGTTCAAATCTCGATAGTCGACACATATCCTTGTTTTTCCATCTTTCTTAGGAACCGGAACAACATTTGCAACCCAAGTAGTGTACTGAACTGATTGAATTACTTTCGCATCCAGCTGTTTCATTATTTCATCATGGATTTTCTTGATCATATCAGTTTTGAACTTCCGTTGCATTTGTCTCACTGGAGGGAAACCCGGTTGAATTGGCAATTCGTGGACTATCAATTCGGAGCTCAAACCCGGCATCTCATCATATGACCTTGCAAAAATATCTCGATATTCAAAAAGCACTTTCCGAATATCGTTCTTCACTTCAGGTAGGGCATACATGCTTATCTTGGTTTCCCTCACATCATCAGGGCTCCCAAGATTAACATCCTCTGTATCAGCTAAATTGGGTTTAGGCTTGCCCTCGTGGCGTTCAACTTCCAAGCCTATTTCAAAATCAGCCTGTTCCCCATCATATTCAGTATTGTTAACAGATTCCTCAATGTTTTCTTCATCACTTTCAACCTCAACTATGGTTATGGAGCCAAAATCAGATTGCGGTCCCTGGATGGACGATAAGTTCCTTGAACATGTCATGATATCAGGACCAGCAGATATATCACTACAGATAAACAAAAATAGAATAAAATTAGGAATATGAACAGAGATTGAAGGAAAGCTTGGCTCTTAGGCCTTTCATTAATGAAAAAGGGTTTGAATTACAAAAGGAAAGATGAGCAAAATAATACACTTGGCATACAACTCTTAGAATATCCAAGTGTATTCAAAAGAAAACTGTAAAACAACAGTCTACCAAGACCCTTTCCTGATGGGGAAGGGAGTTGCATTCCAGTTAGTCAGGTGCACGTCCGGGCCAATGTACTGAATTGAAGCGTTGCTGGAGCCTTCACCCGGCTGCACCATGCAGATTTCAAAAATGCCACCTAGATCAAATGGTGCACCCTGATTATCTTCCACTGTGTTGACATTTGTAGCGACAACCTTTAGTTTCATAACATAACCCACAAAAGACTGAGCGAGACACGGAATTGGCTTTGGGAGAGACCAAACTTCTGACTTCTTTTTCTTTGCTTGCTTGCGATCAGCTGCTTTTGGCTTGAACCCTAGTCCCCACGTGCCTTGCACGCCATTTGGATAAACTGGATTTACCCTGCCTTGTAGTGATGCTCCCAAACCCTTTCCTAATTGGAAACTATGCTTTAACATTTCAGATGCTATCATAATAGACGTCTCTGACACTCTTGGGATGGGTATAGGTTTCCCTTTTGTTACTTTTTCCACATACACCACATCGGAGGTTTGATACATGATGGTCGGGCGTGTGGTGACAACTTCCAAGGCTGGTACGTCCAGACTATTGTTAAACTGTAAGTCATCCTCTCCATAAACTATGACAGCTTGATTATCCCAAGTGAACTTGACCACTTGATGAACTGTAGAGGGTACAGCACAAGCCATGTGAATCCATGGTCGGCCCAATTACAGATTGTACGATGCATCCGTTTCCATGACTTGAAACTCAATGCTGAAGGTAGCAGGACCAATGGTTAACTCAAGATTGATGATGCCCAAAGATTCTCGAACCCCACCATCAAAAGCACGAACAACAGAGGAACTTGCCCTGATTTTGCTCATATCCACCTTTAGACTCTTCAATGTAGACAGAGGACAGATGTTCAATCTCGCACCGCCATCTATTAGAACACGTGTGACATAGGAGTCTTCACACTTAACTCAGACATGAAGCGCTCGATTATGACCGGTTCCTTCTGCTGGCAGTTCCTCATCGGTGAACATCACACGATTAGTCTCAAATACCCTGCCAGCGAGTGCTTCCAGATTAGCCACAGTAGTTTGCTAAGGAATGTAGGCCTCATTCAGTATTTTCAACAGTGCGTTGCGATGTGCTTCAGAGTTCATAAGCAGAGACAAAAGTGATATCTGAGCTGGAGTCTTTCTCAATTGCTCGACGATAGAATAATCTGTCGATCTCATTTTCTTCAGAAATTCTTCAGCTTCTTTCTCGGACACTGGCTCTTTGATGGGTCCTTGGTCTTCTCGACCTGGCTTTGCCTTTCTCAATTCTTCCGGGGTAAAACATCTCCCAGACCGAGTTAGACCATTCACATCTTCAACAAAGTTCATGATTTCCTTCCCATTGTAAGATACAATTGTCTTGTCGTAGTTCCAAGGAACAGCTTTTGTACTTTTGACAGGGAGTTGCGCTGCTTGAGTGATGATAACCGGTTCACACTTCTTTGCCTTAACCTCGAAGACCAGAGTTTTCTGGCATGATGCCCCTTGCACAATGAATGCTGGTGCACTGTCATGAACTTTTTCCTGCTTTGCAGCCGGAATAGTGAAACTTGGCTCAACAGCCGCATCTTGCTTTGCTTTGTTGACTGTTGACACCTAATTTTGTCCCGAAATTTTAACTTAATGTCTAATTAATTTAATCAAAGGGGGGCAATTTTAAAATTATAAAGAAATTCATAATTTTAGAGAGAAAAAGGTTAAAATCGCGCTACGCAACCTAAATCCAGGCTACGTGTGCAACCATTCGAATTTCTAATTGATTTCAAAATAGAGGCTAAGATAGTTCCTAAGCTAAAATCAGGTCTATTTGAGCAACCCCTTTAATTACCCTAACTTATTCAAAAATAGGCTAAATTCGTGCCTAATATAGATTCTAGCCTATACATGCAAGACCCAGCAACACCTAACCCGGCCCAAATCCCTTTAACTCATACAACACATTCACATTCATCTTCCCTAATTCAGAATTTCCCCTAATCCCTACCCGATCAACCCCTAATTCCCCTTAATCCCATTCAATTTCCCCCCCAAAACTGAGCCAAATCAGTCCAAAATCCAGCTCAGCTGGTCCCTCATTCCTTTACCCTCTCTCTAGTACGAGGACTGAATCGCAGTCGTCCATTTCAAAAGCAAGAGTTCATCCTAGCCGTGGATCGATCCCAACGGCTTTTTCCCTTTGAGATAAGGATGTGTATGGTACGATCCTTGAAGGATTTGACCAAATACACCCTTATCTTAGAAGTAAAAGGTCGAAATTAGGTCCAAGTTTTGGGAAAATTTTCGAGCAGACCTGAAAACCTAGTGCGCAGGTATATATTGTTCATTTTTACTCATTTTCTTTCAGTTCTAGGGTAGAGAGGGAGAGAAAAAGAGGCAGAACCTATAGGCATATATTTTCAGTTTTAATCTTTAAAAGAAAAAGACAGTTAGCATTTTGGTTTCTGTTTGGGATTCAAACATCGGTTTCGTGTTTGTTATCGCTTCACTTTGAGTATCGCTTCTTCCATATCTGAGTCGTCGACCTTGTTCGCGTGGACGCTTTCATTCGAGTCGCTTAGTCGAGTCGTGTTCTTCAGCTCGTCGCCTTAAGTTCACTGCCCTGCAAAAGGTTCGATCTTTTTCTTTGCTTTCCCTGTCAATGTTGCGATTACTGTTGCGTGCTTGGTTTCCTGTGTAGTGTAGATCAAAGCCTAAGCCTTTTTGTCAGACGCGAGCTTCTTTTTACTGTTTCTATGTTCTTGAATATTGATCGTACATGTCAAAAATCCTTAGTACTCCATGTCTTCCTGTTAGCATCAAAAGGAATGTAAAATATAGCTAGTCTAGTATTTGTTACAATGTAATAAAAGTCTGGTTTAAATCAATGTTTGATGATTGAATCCTGTTAAATTTGTGATCTTTAACTGCAAATAGTCTTAATAATGGTTATTTCTGTTGCTCGGTTTGTTCTCTGTTGAGTTGGATGGAGTATGAAGGAGTGGAGCTTGGGTCAATGAAATGTGCAGGGTTTGTTCTGGTTTTATGTTGCTTTGAAAATCCTGGTAGCATTGTTTGTGGTTTGGTAAATTGATTTTGATGGAGTCTGCAGGTCTGAGGGAGTGTGGGTGTGGAGTTTTGTGAGAATGAATGTGAGAGGGGGGCCTGTTATAGCCTGTTAGAACTTATGTCAGGCAGCTTGTTTGGTTGAGGGTGGTTCAGTTTGATGACTGTGGTTTGTTCAAATTGTCCGGTTGTTCTTGTTAGAGGCTGCAGCCTGTTTATGTGCTTGTAGGTGCTGTGCTTGGAGTTTTGGAGGAGCTGCTGCTCCTGTATGTAGTTTTCCATGGGTATAAAGGGGGGGGGGGGTGTCAAAGGGTTATGTGTAGTTAGTTCAGGCATATGTTATGGTTTCTGGTGTTTGTAGTTGGAGAAGGCTTTAGGGTGTTCGCAGATTAGTTAGAGGTATTCAGGTTGGTTTGTAGGTGCTTAGATAGGGTCTTGGATGTTCTCTGATAGCTGCAGTTTGTATAAGTAGCTCAGATGTTGTTTCAGGTGTGTGAGTAAGTGTAGAAGGGGTCTGTTAAGCTGAGAGTTGAAGGAGTCTTGAGTGTAGTTTAGCTAGTTTTCTGGAGTTCTAGTGAGTTGGAGCAAGGTTTTGCAGGTGATTTTGCTAGGCTTGTCGCTGGTTGAAGTGAGGAAGCTTTAGGTATCAGTAGGGTGTTAGAAGGGTTCAAGGAGTTCTTGAAAAGGTTTTAGACCTGTTTTGATTGTTGCAGGCAGCATAGGAGTTGTTTAGCTTATTTTAGAGGTTGGTTAGGTAGTTGTTCAAGTGTGAGGGGGCTGTTTTTGCAGGCAGGTTCATGAGCAGGTGATGTTTCTTTTGTTGTTTGGATATGCAGAGAATGTAGGGGTATTTGTTGGTAGTTTGCAGGTTCAGGAGAGGTTTGCTGGTAGCTTCTTTAATTTCATTTTTCTTCTGGTTTGGCTTGGAGTTTAAGTTAGTTTCCAGCATTGTATTTCTTCTTCTTCTTCTTCTTCTTCTCGTTCCTGGTTGTGGGGGAAGCTTTCAGAGTGTAAAGCTATAGGTTCTGGTTGATGCCTAAAAAAGTGGGGCATGTGGTTTATTAAAGAAGCAGTAGTTGCTTTAAGTTTGTGCAGTCAGTATAGAGGTCGAGGTTGAGTTTGCTGGGCTCGACCTAAGTGATCGGAAGCAGAGTAGTTAGTTTTCTGTCAAGAGAGATGGGGTCTAGGAATCAATGGATTGAATGTTTCTGTTTGAGTGCTAGCTAAATTCTGGTTTCCTCTTTTTAATCAAGCTTAGTGTTGCATTCCTCCTTCCAGTTTTAGTTTCTTGTCCCAGGTGTGTCTCCTCTTCTTACTGTTAGTTTCATGTTTCTGGAGGCTGTTCATTCTTTGGAGTTCTGATATTTCCCTTTTGAGTGTATATGCCAGTAAATGTTTCTCTCCCTGAACTTAGTTCTACAGTGGTGTTCTGTTAAGTCTTGACCTGGGAGTCGAGGGTCTATTTCCTTTGAGTATGAAGTGAAAGTAAATTATGAGAACCATCTGTAAAATTAGCGATAAGTAGAGTCCTATTGTATTTGTTACAATCATTTTGCATACTATTTTATAGACAATTTGTGTAATTATCATTGAGTGAATGCTAATTATATTTCCTTTGTTGTTTTCGACATGAAAATACAACCTTGGGAACGAGTTTGAGTTGCTCAACTCACAAATTGGGATTGGTAATTGGCATTCGAGTTGTCCGGGCCCCCGCATTGCATTTCGAGTTCAAGTTTTGCTAAAATAGTTGAATAAAAACTCACAAACGGGGATGGCATGCATTCAGAGTTATTTGATCCGCTCCGCATTTTCGGGACTTGATATCCCCGAAAATGTAAGAGAAAGAAAAAATGAAAATCACAAGGTCCAAGGCTCAATGATTGAGTTCGCGCTTCCGGGTTCTACCTTCTAAACTCCTTCTTACCCTATTCCCGTTAGAAAAGCATGTTTAGGACCCCTGTAGAATAGAAATGGTATTTGAATTGTGAATAATTATTGTAAACTACTTAAATTGTTTTGTATAAATACTTTGTATCATTTCTTTGCGAATCGCCAATTAATTTATGGATGTTTAGAATCATTTATCAATTAAGGAGTGCAAAATCAAATTCGGCTAAAATCGTACCCTCATTCTCATTCGAATTGCTTCTTTATTTATTATATTAAATATTCAGTTATTTATTTATCTAATCTAATTTATTTATTCAGTTAATCAATTAAATTTTAATCCTTTATTTATTTACTTAATCTAATTTATTTAATTTCAATTAATCATTTATATATATTCAATTAAATATTTATTCATTTACTTATTTAATTAATCAATTATTATTCATTTACTCCTTTATTTAATTAAAATTGATAAGTATTCATTTATTTAATTAAGTTATTTATTTGCTTATTTATTTTTCTATTTATTCATTCAATTAATTAATCCTTTATTATTATCCAATTAGTTATCTAGTTTGTTTTATTTAATCATCTAACTTCATTTAACCTTTACTTATCCTTTTAATTAATCAGTTGATCATTATTTCATTATCCATTTAATTAATCTTAAATTGGGTCATTTATTTATCTAAGTATCGGCATAATTAAAATCTTATCTTATTTATATTATTCATATTACCCTTATATAAAATTAGCTTTATATACTTATCATCTTTAACAAATTCGCGAAAACCGCCGGACTAACCGCATTTAGCGGATTTTCGAAAGTGCTCACGCAAGGGACCTTCTTTCGAATTTAATAGAACCACTTACCTAGAATCTCTGAATTATTTTCCTTTAAATAAAGGATAAAATCGCACTCTTTAATTAACTTAGGTTCCTAATAATCCTTAAATTAGGTGGCGACTCCAAAGAAATCCTTTGGAATCCCATATTGTTGAACATTATACCCGAAACCTGTCTTTTCCTAAAGAAAGGGTAATTTTTGGGGTTCAACAGCGTGGCGACTCCGCTGGGGATACGCAAATGGTTCTAACCAAAAGGCTTTCACGAATTTGTTTATTTGTATTGCTTGAATTGTATGATACTAGTATGCGTAGCTTATTTAATTATTGCGATTGTATGTTGAAACTAGCATGATTATATCTATTATTTATTTGCGAGCATGCTTAGTTAATTTAATTGATTGCTGTGTGTCACGGAAGCATGTCACTACACCCTTATTTGTGCACATATATAAACTGGCATTCCGTTCATATTTCCCCCACTCCTGGGAACCTCTTGCATTCTCACTCAAATATCCGTGAGGTACGCTCATGCGTACCCGCACTTTCTTCCACTAAAGAACCCTTGTGACGAATTGGTACACCGGCGGTTGTCGTGGGAGTAATTCGACTGCGAGGCCGCTTGCCACTCACCTGTTAGCTTCAACTGTTAACCCACTCTTAGACGGAGCTTTTAGGAGCATGCATGCATTTACACCTTAGTCTGGACCCGGTCCTTGGTACCGCCTCCATAGTTAGGAAACTGCCCTTACGTCAGTGGGTTCTTGAAGCCCAATGACAATGCATATTATGTGTTGTGTGATAACGAGACCTCAGTCCTAGCCATGTTTTGATCAAAATCAGATTTAGAATTTTGTCTCCCATTTTGTCTTTTAGGTTCGAAAGTGGAAGAATTTAGCAGAATCTGTGTGGTCATAGCAGTCCATGGAGTATTTGAGATCATAGTGCAGAATTTTGTAAACGGGACAAAATTGCAGTCTGGGGGAAAGTTAGGCAGATTTGAATGGTTTGTGTTTTGGAGATGGTATGGTGTAATGAGATCTAAGAGGCGAAGCCCCTGGTGTCTTTAAAAGATCAGTGGGGTCCCTCTCGTGAATGGCTTTGCGTGTGTGCAGGCCCGTGTTGACTAACCAGCTGCAAATTCTTATGGAATGAAGTATGCTTGTCGCATACTAGGAGAGTGAAGCCCCTGTCTATAAACGACCAATGGGGTCCCTCCTTGAAGACCAGTGCGGTCTTGGCTACCTAGGAAACTGAGAGGCTTGATTAAAGCCGAGGACCAGTGAGGAGCCCTATGAACAAGGTCTGTGAGCCTTGCAAAACCTAGGAAGCTGAGAGGCTTGACTAAAGCCGAGGACCAGTGAGGTTTTTATTTTTGAAAGGCCAATTGGCGCCTTTCATGATTCGCAGTCTGGTATTGTGAAGGCGGTTGGAAATTTCACTCCTGGATGTTGTAAAATAATTGGGAGTTGTGCTTGGAGGAGTGTGGATGTTTACAAAAGCTATGGAGGATTGTTTCGGGTTTTAGGCATTTGGGTTTAGAATTTTGTGCAGATGTTGTGGAGAGCATGAGCTGTGTTAGAATTTCGAGTTGACACCAACTTTTGGAAGTTAGTTGGGATAACGGGATTGCAGTGTCGAGGCGGAGAGCTGATTATTATCAATTATTGTTATTATTTATTGCTTACTCTAAATCCGAATTGCTCAAAACTGGCATGAACTATTTTTCGTTACCACTTGTTTGCGCGTCTTAGGCCCACCTCTGGCACAAAGAGGCACCTTACAGGGTAGGAAACGTTCGCATTTTTATTTACGCTCAATTACTTGTGTTTGCCACATGTCAAATTATATGTCTAATACGCAATTACTTGCTAAATATATGTTGCTTGCCTGAAATTTGTTGGCACTGATTGCGCTGTGATTGAATTTGTTCGGCGGTATGGTAAGATTAACGTTATGTTACTTCAACCTATCTTCTGTAAAAGTTAACTGCTTTATGAAGTTGTTTATTCACCTATCATCTGAATTCATGCATACCGTTATTTAAAATGCCTTTCAAATGTTATTTTGTTTATCTTAACTCCAGTCTTGTCGTTTTGCAAAATATTATTTTGCGTCATATTTTAAAGTATTCGCAAGTGTGTTTCCCTTTTGAAAAAATAACTTTAGAGCTAAAAAAGCGTTTTCGCATCTGGTTGGCTTTAACAAAATGAGTGTCTTGCTCAAACTTTTGGGTCTTTTCCAGCAGGGTCTCAATTTTTCCATTTTGGAATAAGTTGACCCGTCGGTTTCAGCTCTAACAAATTTTATTAAATTCGGTATGCGTTGCTAAAGGGCTAATTGTTTTGAACATCAAAAGAGGACCTATGGCTCGTCAAGCTGATGTGATTGACTTGAAAGAAAGTGATGAATCCAACCAAGACAAGGTTAACAGGGTCCAAGCAACCGTAGCAAGCTTGGAAAAGCAGAACTACGCACGGTCTGATTCCCAAGGAGGGATACGTAGGCTCCTCCATCGGGCTCGACCCTTTAGTGTTTAAATTTTAAATCTCCCAAGGATAGAAACTGGGGCAAATTTTGCAAAGCAAGTAGAAGTCGTGAGAGATTACAACTGGGGCTGCTTTTGTTAAGCAGTTTAAAGTATTGAAAGTTGCAACTGGGGCAGCTTTTGCAAAACCATTTGAAGTATCGAAAGTTATAACTGGGGCAGTTTTCGCAAAGCAAGCTGAAATGTTGAAGTCATAACTGGGGCAGAATTTTGCAAAAAGCAAGTTGAAGACATTGAGTTGGTTTGGTCGTTATTAGAAGCAGTTTTCAAGGATTGGTGCAGACTTTCATTCTACAAGCAAGAATCGATAGCCGAGCAAAGCATTGATGTTCAAAACAAGCCGACCATTTTAGCAATTTGAGCCAAAATGGTCTAGCATGCATACTGATTTAGTAAAAACTTTCAAAGTTGTTTTTCTCAACTCGCGTCTTCAAAAATCAAATTTTGTGGATTATCAAGTTTCGCACTCTCAAATATTTTACTCCTTTGATTTAATCGGGAATTTGGTCCCATCCATTCGGCCTAATGGACTATTTTATACTTACAATCCTTATGCATGCATTGCTATTTTAAGTATTAACTTGCTTTTGTTCAATGTAGAGAATTCATTTGTTAAAGGTTGGCTAGCATTGAACACTGAAATGGCTGAGAATCTGCATCAAGGACGAAACAACATGGCAAAGCAGCTTCAGGCAACCAGTTCTGGTATGGGCATCTTGCAAGCACAGAATGATGATGTTGAAGAACATGTGGTCCAAAGGACTAGGATTGTCAACTTTGTCAACACTAGCAAACCTTTGCCAAATACAAGCTTTACCTCTAATCCACCTTACTTAACAATGCCTCATTACCCAATGCCTATACATACTGTATATTCACAAAACTCACAAGAATATCTCACCAATCCAATTGCTTGGCCAGCTGCAACTTTATGCCAACCACCTTTTAGCACTATGCCTGCTGTCGGGAGTCAATCAAATCAAGTGATAGTGCGCCCACGGGAATTGCCTAGAAAAGAAGTTGAGACAACTGATTTACATAGCATGCAGAGACAAATTCGGAATTTGCACAAGGTCATTAAAGATGAGTTGCGCTCTAGGAACATTCAGAGTTTATGTTATGAAGACTTATGCATTCACCCAGACATTGAGCTTCCACATGGGTATCAGATACCAAAATTCAACACTTTCGATGGAAAGGGAAATCCCTATGCTCATTTGAAAGATTATTGCAGCAGATTGATTGGAATTGGCAAGAATGAAGCTTTGCGGATGAGATTTTTCATTCAAAGTTTATCAGGAATGGCACTTGCATGGTATACCAAACAAGATTTTGCCAAATGGCACACATGGGAGGATATGGCTCATGACTTTGTGGAACAATACAAGTTCAACATAGTAGGAGATCCCGATGTGTTTGATATGCGCAACATTAAAAGAAAGTCTCATGAGTCTTTTGCAGAATATGCTATGAGATGGAGGTTAGAGGCTTCTAAGATGCATCCTCCCTTGCCTGAGAAAAGGCTGATAGCAGCTTTCATTGACATGCAAGAAGGCATATACTATGCCAAAATGGTTGTCAATAATGCAAGCAGCTTCTCCGAATTGATCCAACTGGGAAAAATGATAGAAGAAGGCATAGCAACAGGGAAAATCCCTTCTGGTTTATTTGGGTACACCACTCAATCAGAGAAACCTTCAAATTTGCAAGGCTCTCAAAGTCAGTTTCAACAAACATATTCCGATTATCCGGTTTCAAAGAAGAGGAAGTCGAATACATTCACTCCTCTAGACGAGTCTGTAACAAGCATATTTGAAAAATTACAAGCTGAAGGACTTTTGCAACCAAAGAAAGGGACAATTCCTAAGCATCTGCCTCCACACTTTGATCCGTCAAAGCATTGTACTTATCATTCAAATATCCAAGGTCATGATACTGAAGAATGCAGTGGCTTGAGATACAAAATTCAAAGCTTGATTGATAACGGCAAAATAATAGTGTAAGAAGATCCGTTCAGTGGTAATTGCAACATTCCTCCCGCAGGCACAATTTTTGTTAAAGGCGAGGCGTCAACCTCAAGATATTCAAAGAAGAAGCGGTTTGCAAGCTAAGAAGATTGAAAAGACCGCATTTTTGCAGCTTGAAATGGCATTTCATTGCCCAACTATCTTATGTTTTAACTACTCTGTCGCAATTTTATTCATCCTAGTTGTAATGAACTACGTTATGTTTTGCTACTCTTATTGGGCTTAGTCCCAAAATCAATGAAATTTCATTTTTCCAAATAACCCAAGCCAAAGCAGTTTAAGATGGTTTCTCTTGTGCAAAAGGAAGAGTTTCAAGAATGTCAGATTTTCGCAACAACAACACATTTGATCGCCATGCAAGCAAAATGCAGATTCGAAGCCAAATTAGGTGTTCAATCAAGTCAACCGTTATTTGATCAAAAACTAACAATTATTCTTTGATTAAACAGGGGCAAATTTTGCATTTACCGCAAAGTTCAGCATCAAGGTGGAAGGAGCAATGCAAAGTGTCGCAACTTCCCAGAAATTTTATAGTACTTACAATTTTTCTTTGAATGCAGAAATCTCAAGCAGCGAAACGACAAGAACTCGCAACTATTAGTTCCTCGAAGAATATTTGCCTTATCGCATATGCAGAACAACTCTATCTCTCTCTTTGTAATTTTAGCTTTTGCTCGATTATCACATCACCAGCACAGGCCAGGCGATTTCAGATTTTGCAAGATACAGGGTTTATCCACCCACAAATAGGATATTTGGGTCCTTCCACCCACAAATAGGATATCTGGGTCCTTCCACTCACAAATAGGATATTCGGGTCCTTCCATCCACAAATAGGATATTCGGGTCCTTCCACCCACAAATAGGATATTTGGGTCCTTCCACCCACAAATAGGATATCTCGGGTCCTTCCACCCACGAATAGGATATTTGGGTCCTTCCACCCACAAATAGGATATCTCGGCTCATTCCACCCACGAATAGGGTATTCGGGTCCTTCCACCCGCAAATAGGATATATCTGGGTCCTTCCACCCACGAATGGGATATTTGGGTCCTTCCACCCACAAATAGGATATCTGGGTCCTTCCACCCACAAATAGGATATCTGGGGTTCTTCCACCCATAAATAGGATATTCGGGTCCTTCCACCCACAAATAGGATACTCGGGTCCTTCCACCCACAAATAGGATACTTTGGGTTCTTCCACCCACAAATAGGATATGCAGGTTTCTTTCAAGTAGATTGATAGTCCAAGACAAGTCGGTTGGAGCACCCCTTTCGGAGTGTTCCGCGATGTCGGTTGTCTTACAATATTGGCATGATATATTTAAAGTAGATTGATAGTCTAAGACAAGTCGGCTGGAGCACCCCTTTCGGAGTGCTTCGCGATGTTGGTTGTCTTGCAATATTGGCATGATATATTTAAAGTAGATTGATAGTCTAAGACAAGTCGGCTGGAGCACCACTTTCGGAGTGCTTCGCGATGTCGGTTGTCTTGCAATATTGGCATGATATATTTGAATTAGATGATAAAGATAGACAATTCGACTTGAGACATCATGTCTCATTAGTCAACTTACCTTATGAAAGCATTGCATTCTACAATTCGTTCTCACTTTACCTATTATTTTACTTTACTGTTTTAGAATAATGATCAGCCTAGAGGTTCCCCGGGCGGAGTGCCTCGTCAGTTGATCGAAAGAAGAACTTGTTGATAGCATCACAACCAGCATTTACAATTTTATATTATCCCTTTATTTATTTCTCATTCCAATTATTATAGTTTATTAGCAGTTGCTCGCTTACCGTTTGTTAAGTCTTTACAGGATTTTGGCAGTACCGCAGCAGCATTTGGAGCATTTAGAGCATTTGGAGCATAACGTGGAACTTTTTCTTAGCAGTGAACTGGGGCAATTGTTGATATGAGCTAGACTCGTCAACAAGGATCTGAAGAATCGCACTCGAACAAGCAAGTCTTACCTAATCTTTCATTTCAGATTAGGCGTCAGTTTGAATTCTTTCCTATTCGTGCGTCTCTTTCAATCAATCGTGCGAGTTTTCGTGTCTAAGTGTCGTTGAACTACATATGGCCTGATTCTCTTTCAGCCCGAGATATGTAGGAAACTCGAAAATCGGAGTTCGGCCATATCCATAAGCCTTGTCTTTTGGTCCTTGGAAATCAAAAGTCTTGGTCTTATCGGGACAAAATTGGCTTCTCGTCAACTTCTTTACCCTAAAAACTCTTTCATCCTTTTTCGGGTAAAGAGGGGCAGCTGTTGACACCCAATTTTGTCCCGAAATTTTAACTTAATGTTTAATTAATTTAATCAAAGGGGGCAATTTTAAAATTATAAAGAAATTCATAATTTTAGAGAGAAAAAGGTTAAAATCGCGCTACGCAACCTAAATCCAGGCTACGTGTGCAACCATTCGAATTTCTAATTGATTTCAAAATAGAGGGTAAGATAGTTCCTAAGCTAAAATCAGGTCTATTTGAGCAACCCCCTTAATTACCCTAACTTATTCAAAAATTGGCTAAATTCGTGCCTAATATAGATTCTAGCCTATACATGCAAGACCCAGCAACACCTAACCCGGCCCAAATCCCTTTAACTCATACAACACATTCACATTCATCTTCCCTAATTCAGAATTTCCCCTAATCCCTACCCGATCAACCCCTAATTCCCCTTAATCCCATTCAATTTCCCCCCCAAAACTGAGCCAAATCAGTCCAAAATCCAGCTCAGCTGGTCCCTCATTCCTTTACCCTCTCTCTAGTACGAGGAGTGAATCGCAGTCGTCCATTTCAAAAGCAAGAGTTCATCCTAGCCGTGGATCGATCCCAACGGCTTTTTCCCTTTGAGATAAGGATGTGTATGGTACGATCCTTGAAGGATTTGACCAAATACACCCTTATCTTAGAAGTAAAAGGTCGAAATTAGGTCCAAGTTTTGGGAAAATTTTCGAGCAGACTTGAAAACCTAGTGCGCAGGTATATATTGTTCATTTTTACTCATTTTCTTTCAGTTCTAGGGTAGAGAGGGAGAGAAAAAGAGGCAGAACCTATAGGCATATATTTTCAGTTTTAATCTTTAAAAGAAAAAGACAGTTAGCATTTTGGTTTCTGTTTGGGATTCAAACATCGGTTTCGTGTTTGTTATCGCTTCACTTTGAGTATCGCTTCTTCCATATCTGAGTCGTCGACCTTGTTCGCGTGGACGCTTTCATTCGAGTCGCTTAGTCGAGTCGTGTTCTTCAGCTCGTCGCCTTAAGTTCACTGCCCTGCAAAAGGTTCGATCTTTTTCTTTGCTTTCCCTGTCAATGTTGCGATTACTGTTGCGTGCTTGGTTTCCTGTGTAGTGTAGATCAAAGCCTAAGCCTTTTTGTCAGACGCGAGCTTCTTTTTACTGTTTCTATGTTCTTGAATATTGATCGTACATGTCAAAAATCCTTAGTACTCCATGTCTTCCTGTTAGCATCAAAAGGAATGTAAAATATAGCTAGTCTAGTATTTGTTACAATGTAATAAAAGTCTGGTTTAAATCAATGTTTGATGATTGAATCCTGTTAAATTTGTGATCTTTAACTGCAAATAGTCTTAATAATGGTTATTTCTGTTGCTCGGTTTGTTCTCTGTTGAGTTGGATGGAGTATGAAGGAGTGGAGCTTGGGTCAATGAAATGTGCAGGGTTTGTTCTGGTTTTATGTTGCTTTGAAAATCCTGGTAGCATTGTTTGTGGTTTGGTAAATTGATTTTGATGGAGTCTGCAGGTCTGAGGGAGTGTGGGTGTGGAGTTTTGTGAGAATGAATGTGAGAGGGGGGCCTGTTATAGCCTGTTAGAACTTATGTCAGGCAGCTTGTTTGGTTGAGGGTGGTTCAGTTTGATGACTGTGGTTTGTTCAAATTGTCCGGTTGTTCTTGTTAGAGGCTGCAGCCTGTTTATGTGCTTGTAGGTGCTGTGCTTGGAGTTTTGGAGGAGCTGCTGCTCCTGTATGTAGTTTTCCATGGGTATAAAGGGGGGGGGGGTGTCAAAGGGTTATGTGTAGTTAGTTCAGGCATATGTTATGGTTTCTGGTGTTTGTAGTTGGAGAAGGCTTTAGGGTGTTCGCAGATTAGTTAGAGGTATTCAGGTTGGTTTGTAGGTGCTTAGATAGGGTCTTGGATGTTCTCTGATAGCTGCAGTTTGTATAAGTAGCTCAGATGTTGTTTCAGGTGTGTGAGTAAGTGTAGAAGGGGTCTGTTAAGCTGAGAGTTGAAGGAGTCTTGAGTGTAGTTTAGCTAGTTTTCTGGAGTTCTAGTGAGTTGGAGCAAGGTTTTGCAGGTGATTTTGCTAGGCTTGTCGCTGGTTGAAGTGAGGAAGCTTTAGGTATCAGTAGGGTGTTAGAAGGGTTCAAGGAGTTCTTGAAAAGGTTTTAGACCTGTTTTGATTGTTGCAGGCAGCATAGGAGTTGTTTAGCTTATTTTAGAGGTTGGTTAGGTAGTTGTTCAAGTGTGAGGGGGCTGTTTTTGCAGGCAGGTTCATGAGCAGGTGATGTTTCTTTTGTTGTTTGGATATGCAGAGAATGTAGGGGTATTTGTTGGTAGTTTGCAGGTTCAGGAGAGGTTTGCTGGTAGCTTCTTTAATTTCATTTTTCTTCTGGTTTGGCTTGGAGTTTAAGTTAGTTTCCAGCATTGTATTTCTTCTTCTTCTTCTTCTTCTTCTCGTTCCTGGTTGTGGGGGAAGCTTTCAGAGTGTAAAGCTATAGGTTCTGGTTGATGCCTAAAAAAGTGGGGCATGTGGTTTATTAAAGAAGCAGTAGTTGCTTTAAGTTTGTGCAGTCAGTATAGAGGTCGAGGTTGAGTTTGCTGGGCTCGACCTAAGTGATCGGAAGCAGAGTAGTTAGTTTTCTGTCAAGAGAGATGGGGTCTAGGAATCAATGGATTGAATGTTTCTGTTTGAGTGCTAGCTAAATTCTGGTTTCCTCTTTTTAATCAAGCTTAGTGTTGCATTCCTCCTTCCAGTTTTAGTTTCTTGTCCCAGGTGTGTCTCCTCTTCTTACTGTTAGTTTCATGTTTCTGGAGGCTGTTCATTCTTTGGAGTTCTGATATTTCCCTTTTGAGTGTATATGCCAGTAAATGTTTCTCTCCCTGAACTTAGTTCTACAGTGGTGTTCTGTTAAGTCTTGACCTGGGAGTCGAGGGTCTATTTCCTTTGAGTATGAAGTGAAAGTAAATTATGAGAACCATCTGTAAAATTAGCGATAAGTAGAGTCCTATTGTATTTGTTACAATCATTTTGCATACTATTTTATAGACAATTTGTGTAATTATCATTGAGTGAATGCTAATTATATTTCCTTTGTTGTTTTCGACATGAAAATACAACCTTGGGAACGAGTTTGAGTTGCTCAACTCACAAATTGGGATTGGTAATTGGCATTCGAGTTGTCCGGGCCCCCGCATTGCATTTCGAGTTCAAGTTTTGTTAAAATAGTTGAATAAAAACTCACAAACGGGGATGGCATGCATTCAGAGTTATTTGATCCGCTCCGCATTTTCGGGACTTGATATCCCCGAAAACGTAAAAGAAAGAAAAAATAAAAATCACAAGGTCCAAGGCTCAATGATTGAGTTCGCGCTTCCGGGTTCTACCTTCTAAACTCCTTCTTACCCTATTCCCGTTAGAAAAGCATGTTTAGGACCCCTGTAGAATAGAAATGGTATTTGAATTGTGAATAATTATTGTAAACTACTTAAATTGTTTTGTATAAATACTTTGTATCATTTCTTTGCGAATCGCCAATTAATTTATGGATGTTTAGAATCATTTATCAATTAAGGAGTGCAAAATCAAATTCGGCTAAAATCGTACCCTCATTCTCATTCGAATTGCTTCTTTATTTATTATATTAAATATTCAGTTATTTATTTATCTAATCTAATTTATTTATTCAGTTAATCAATTAAATTTTAATCCTTTATTTATTTACTTAATCTAATTTATTTAATTTCAATTAATCATTTATATATATTCAATTAAATATTTATTCATTTACTTATTTAATTAATCAATTATTATTCATTTACTCCTTTATTTAATTAAAATTGATAAGTATTCATTTATTTAATTAATTTATTTATTTGCTTATTTATTTTTCTATTTATTCAATCAATTAATTAATCCTTTATTATTATCCAATTAGTTATCTAGTTTGTTTTATTTAATCATCTAACTTCATTTAACCTTTACTTATCCTTTTAATTAATCAGTCGATCATTATTTCATTATCCATTTAATTAATCTTAAATTGGGTCATTTATTTATCTAAGTATCGGCATAGTTAAAATCTTATATTATTTATATTATTCATATTACCCTTATATAAAATTAGCTTTATATACTTATCATCTTTAACAAATTCGCGAAAACCGCCGGACTAACCGCATTTAGCGGATTTTCGAAAGTGCTCCCGCAAGGGACCTTCTTTCGAATTTAATAGAACCACTTACCTAGAATCTCTGAATTATTTTCCTTTAAATAAAGGATAAAATCGCACTCATTAATTAACTTAGGTTCCTAATAATCCTTAAATTAGGTGGCGACTCCAAAGAAATCCTTTGGAATCCCATATTGTTGAACATTATACCCGAAACCTGTCTTTTCCTAAAGAAAGGGTAATTTTTGGGGTTCAACATTGACAACGGACGCACTCGACTTTCCCCCGATTACAACAATAAATGGCTCGGGGCCTTTGATTTCTGGGGAGGGACCAACTGCAACAATCTGCTTGGCGGCTTTCCCTTTCATGTCCTCTTCTATGCATACCATCCCTACCATGTGTACGTTGTTTTGAACATCATGAGTTGGTAAAGGATTTTGATTCACATTTTGTGTTTCATCCCCCACGACTTTTATCTGATTGTTGTCTATCATTGTCTGGATTACCCTTTTGAGTTCCCAACAGGATTCTGTGTCATGTCCAGGTGCTCTAGAATGAAATGCACAATGGCGTGAATGATCAACTCTTCCATTGGGGTTCACTTTTCCCGGGATTGGTTTCAATAGATTGGCTTGTTGCAACTTTTCAAACAAATTAGTGTAAGTTTCCCCTAATGGGGTGAACTGTCTTTTCTCTTGTTCTATGTTTCTCTGTTGCAAGTTTGGACGAAAACCCGGTGGACCTCGTGGTCGATAAGGCATCTCCTGCTGAGCGGGGAATTGAGCATGTGCCTGTTGATTGTTATACTGGACTGGAGCAGGGGGTGCACGCCATTGTGGACCAGATAGCGGCTGAACATAAGATGCTGCATTGACAGGGAATGAGAACTGCGGCATGGCAAATTGTTGGCCATGAGGTGGATAGAATTGTTGTGGCGGGGATGTCTGAACGTACCCTTGACGGTCATTGTATCTTCCATCATTTCTTCTCGGTCCAGGACCAATCATTGCCACTTCATCTTTCTTTTCTTTCTTCTTCCCAAAAGCACCTGACCCTGATTGCAACGCTTGGGTAGTGGCTCTCAAGGCTGTTTGGCTAACAATCTTGCCTGCTTTGATTCCTCTCTCAATCATCTCCCCAATTTTCACTGCTTCACTGAACTGCTTCCCAATGGCAGAGGCCATCGCTTGGTAGTATGTTCGTCTAGCACTTCAATGAATTCTTCTACCATTTTATCATCTGGGATCAAAGGGCTTACACGCGCCACCTGCAGGCATACTCTCTGAAACTTTCACTTGGTTTTTTTGTGATCGTCTTCAAAGAAGAACGATCAGGAGAAGCCTCCATTTTGTAACCATAATGATTTAGGAAAGCGTTGGCCATGTCATCAAAGGTGACCCATTTTGAAACATCTTGTTGTACAAACCATTCTGTTGCCGGTCCTCCCAAACTGTCAGCAAAGTATGCCATCAATAACTCATCCTTCTCGATTCCCCTCATTTTGTTAAGGTAGATCTTCACGTGGATCCTTGGATCACTTTGTCCAGTGTACGGATCAAATTTCGGCACAACAAAACCTTCAGGCAATGGCACATGAGGGAACAAGCACATGTCTTTGTATGAAATACTGGTTTTACCCCCTTGCCCTTGTATGTTCTTCACAGTTTGCTCCAAGCTTTTCAATTTCCGAGCAATGTCAGTCTCCTCTGTTTTCGCCAACCTTTCGATATCGGCGTGTGATTCTGGGTGGTGTCCCTGATCATACGACTCAGTGGGGCGGAGAACATTACCCCGAGCTTGGTCGAATTGTTGATCACGGGCCCTTAACTGTGGGTCACTGTTCGATCTTTGCAAAGTGTGTCCTACAGGAACGGTGAATACTGGGGCAGGAACTTGGGCTTGGCCATGTTGTCCATGCTGTGGGAATTGTGCCCCAGGTTGTACAGTAGAAGGCCCAGCTGCGTTGTCAGTTTCTGGATGTGGACCAAACCCTGGAGGGGGTCTTCTACTATTGTGGATTGCCCTTGCCCTGGTGGCTGAGTGTTTGCCATGAAACCAGCAGCACCTGGCGGAACTGGAGGTGCCTGAACTGCTGCCAAGTTACGAACCAGCTGCATCATCATTTCTTTCATAGCCGTGAAGTCCTCGGCCATCTTAGCCTGTTGCTCAGCTAAACGAACCAGCTCAGTGTTCTCAGTTTCCTCAGCCATCGTTGTTGGAGTGTCTTCCTGAAGAGGTGCTTCAACCACTTCTGGAACAGGCAGTGGTCCCTTGATTCTGGTGGAATAGGAATGTGGGGCCAGCATGGCAGTTGTTCAAGCTCTAATCAAATCAAAACACGTTAGTGCAACAAGATAGCATGGAACATGAATTTGCTCGTCGGCCTAACCAATGCCTAAGGTCGTTATGTGTCATCCCGAATTGGTTAACGGCGTAAGCCGAGTGTACCAACTATATCCCCCAAAGATTGCTTACGTGCCTTGAGAAAAATCAGAACAAAATTGTAACTGGCACGTAATTAGAACAAGGACAAACTTGGATGATTTTTTTTTTTTGATTTTTTTTTTACCTCTTTTTCTGACTCAACAGTGTAACTTAGAAAAATGACACGAGATGGACTAAAAACAAATTGCTTGACATGATGCACGAGTCAAAAGATATATACAAACTGACACGTTGGGTGGATACACCCGGGCGGTGAAAATAATGAGACTCGACATTTTAGTGGAGTCAGATTATTCTAAGAGGATCGACGCAAAAATACAACTTAGCTAATTGCAATTTATCGTCTGTACGCTGTCTTGACCTTGAAAAAATACAATACAAAGTAAAGTGGGACCCTAAAATAATATTTTTTTTTTGGAAATTTAAGACTCAACCCGAGGGAGGTTCTAACGGAACTTAAGAACAGATTATGAAACAAACTATTTATTTTTTTTTATTTTTATCCGAAAGGTGATTCCAAAATCGGGCACTATGATAACACAAAGATAGACACAATTTTTTGAAACAAACTCTTTGATCTAATTCGAAAAAAGAAGAATCTTAGAGTATTTACAAAATTTGGCCATTATGACGACTCAAAGACTCAAAATATTACACGAATTAGACGCAAAATTGGTTTACCAAAATTGGCCAGTATGACGGCGTAAAACCCCGGTGAATTACTTTCAAAAAAAATATGGACTTGACTTGGACACCGACTCAAAGACAAAAGGGTCCCAACATTTCGCCATTATACCGGCACAAAACTATAACGGTGCAAAACTATGACAAATTATTTTCTAATACTTGAGACCAAACCCGGGCACAAAATTAGACTCTAAAAGTTCTTAAAAAAAAAATTCGCCATTATAACGGCGTAAAATGAAAACTAAAGATATTTTGAGACACGGGACTAAACCCATTTTTTTCATTTTTCTCTCTTTTTTTTTCAAAATTTAATACCCACCCCGATGATCGGTCAGCATAACGACCCTCTTTCTACAACAAATGCAACAAATAAGATGCCAATAATGTGTCTTTTTGGGACACGGGCCCATCTTGACACTAAGGGGTCAGCCTAGACAAGTGCAATACCGGTGTACCGCACCTCATTAGGTCAAATATGATGCAGATAATTGGGCCTAAAGGTTAAACTCTAGGTGACACAACTGACTCAGTGTCTAGACTGGCTGAAAACCCGGTGGACAAACCCGGCAGAAAGCGCATCAGGGCCATCCGGAGACAGTGTGTCCGGCCTAAAACCCTGTCACGCCTACCTCCTAAATCATGGGCAATTTAGTAAGAAAGTCCCAGATGCCACAAGCAATCTGGTAAGGGCATGTGTGCGTGTGTTTCAGAGACTCAGTGGGTTGCGGAGGGAGACAGTTTATATACAGTTCAACAATATCAAAGCAGTAACATTCAACTTTTCATGTGATAACAGCATTAAAATATAACAACCAAATATTTAATGAATTAAAACATGCGACAATTTATCAAAGCTGGAGATTCTAGTTTTTACTAATTTCCCCAGCGGAGTCGCCAAGCTGTCACGCCCTAAAAATTAAATTACTGCGGTGCGCGAGGTTATTTAAAGGCTCGTGACTGGTGTTCAAAAAGGTATAAAATTATTTAGAGAACTCGGAGTCGCCACTTGACATAGTTTAAGGTGTGCCAAGTCACCAAAAGGTACCTTGGAACACCTCTGACTCGTCTAATGGTCTGCGTTAGAGATTCGGGTAAGGTTCTCAGTTGACTCTCGGGAAGGTATTAGGCACCCTCGAGTCCTGTGCCGAGCACAGTTGCTTTATTGTCGCAATTTTAATTTATTAAATATGGTTGTTATATTAATGCCGTTGATTTGAATTTAAACTTTGATTAAGAAAATTAAAAGCGTATCATTCTCTTCCAACCTCACAGAGGACTGGACGAATTTATACTTTTGATTCATAATAAATAAAATGTATAGTGCATTTCCAACCTCACAAAGGACTGGTCTACTTTTTAAAAGAATCTAATTAACTTCAAAAATTTAGAATTAATTTAAATCAATTTAGTTTTTCCTTTTAGCCTAATAAGTAGATTACAAATCATACTTATAATATTACCTAATTATGTAGGTTTTCTTAGTCCTATTAATTTGCGTAATCTGATATTCTACAGTAAATAAGTATTGGTTTAAAGGCTTAATGAACAAGAACTAATCTGCCTAATCGCATTTCATTAAAACATAACCGTTAACAACAAATTGGGACTCCCAAAATTTACCCTTATTAAAATATGGATTACTAAAGGGGGTGTGAGTGAGAGAAAATTTCGCCAGGGTTTGGCCAGCTTTGAAGCTAAAGGGGGTGTGAGTGGAGAAATGAGTTATTTTGTTTATATAGGTGGGCTGTGGGCTTGGGTAATGGATGTGCTGATGGGTCATGGGAATTGGGCTGTGATATTTTTTACAAATGGCCATAAAATGATTTATGAACACACAACTAAACTAAAATCAAACCACATACTTTACAACACTATCACAATTAAACATAGAATTACAATTACGCATGTAATAATAATTTTTTTTATTAATTTTCACATTTTACTTCCTAATTAATGACAAATTTAGTTAGAACAAACACTAGAAGTCCAGAAAAATTTGACAAAACGTCCTAAAAGCCTAGTACGACTATTTGAGCAATTTATGAATTTTGGTGCCAAAATTAGGTGATTACAAAATATTGTAAATATATTTTTAAAAATAAAATTTACTTAAATTTTATTTTAAATTTGAATAAAAGATAGTAGTAATCTATATATGTCTATATATATATATATATATATATAAAAGGAGGATAGTAGTTATAATAGGTAGAAAAGTAGTTAGAGAAAAAATTAGGACAAAATATTTGTCCATTGTCTTAATGAAATTGCAATATGAATTTTTTATTTGAAAATTATAACCACATATATAAATTACTGTTTTTGAATTTGAATTGATATTTGAAAGATAAAGAATAAAATAAGGATAAGACATCTCTTTAATATATTTTAAATCAATTTACCTCTTTCCAATCGGTAGATCAAATCTAATTAGAGAATCCCTAAGTCATTTGAATGGGCAAAGTCCTGCCGACTTCTTCGAATTTGTAATATGTAACTAAATTTTGTTATCGAATTGTTTACTGTTAGACTAAGTTAATGGATTAATTTGGAAATTGATATCTTTTTCAATCCATTAACTTAGTAGACAACTTGATAACAAAATTGAGCTACAATTTTAATTTTTAATTTAGTTAAAATATAATATTTTATGTATATAGTCTCAGGACACAAAAGACAAGTTCCATGAAAGTTTTAATGTTGTAATAAAACTTTTGAATTGAGTTTAATTTTGAATTTGAAGTGATATATAATATCTTTTTTAAAAAATGAGATGAGCAAGAGATATATTTCAATAAAATCATATTAGGTTTATATATATCATATTTCAAATGTAGAGCTGGAAAAACTTATCAGCTAAATAGAAGGTAATAAGATAAGGATAAGAATTTGAAATACTATTGTGTAGGTTTAAGGAACAATCGGATCAGATTAGAATATAATTAGTTAGACGAAGAATTCTTATCTTTACTAAAAATTTTAATATTTGAATCCAAAGAGTGATTTTTTTTTTTAACTATGTGAATTGATAATGTAAGAAAATTAGTTAGATTTGAATAAATAGAATTTGTTTTAAAAGCTAAATAAAAAAGTATCATTGACTTGGTAGTATTAGGATGACTATTAGCAAAAATCGGAAAAGAATCAAAACAAATTTATCACATCCATACCAACTTTTCTTTTAAAAGTTTAAAATTAAGATAAGTATTTATCTTTGAAGGATAAAAATGTTTAATTTAAAAGATAAAGCTTCTGAATATACTAACATGGCTATGCACAAATTTGAAATTGAATTCAATCACAAAGATAAAGTTTTTGACTTTTAATTGTCATAAAAATAATTAAATTAAGAACAAAACGTTTGAATTTGAATTGAAGATAATGATACTAATTTTAAATTTAAAGATAAATTTTTATCTCCTTCCCCTCCCTTTTTTTCCTTATTTAATCTCCTCAAACCTAATGAGAAAGGACAAAGGTCATTTTCATTATTTTGTGTCGTTTCATTAGGTTTCGGCTTATCTTTATTTAACTTCAATGGCTATTACGGTTGCTTGCATGCCTTTCTTTTATTATTATCCTATATAAACAATGTTCTAAACTTTGTATTATTTATTTTGATTGTTTCCTTTAGATTCTAATATGAATTGAAATTGTGAGTATAAATGATGTCTCAGAGTTCGGAAAAGACGCATTCAAATTGATTATTTTGAAGGAAGAAAAAACAAGCAAAATGGTAGCAAACATCGTGTTTAAGGTATTTTTTTTCATCATTATATTTCTTCATCCACAATATATTAATTTATCATTTTATATGTATTGAAGTACAAATTTAGTATCTAAGGTTGTCCGAGTTAGAAAAGTTGTAGGATTTAGAAGATGCATTGGCCGTAAATTTCAAATCCAATTGACTATGATCATGATAGATATTGATATCACTTGATATTAGGAATAATGTTATTGTTAATGAGGAAGTTACTTTATAATAATCTGGCATAGGGTAGTGTTTTTGAATTTAGATTGAATTTTAATATCTATACAAAGATAATTCTTTAGACGTTATTCAAGTTTTAGTAGATGACGCCCACATATCGTGCTAATCCTAGCTATTTGATTTGATACTATCTACGAGTACTTCTTGCAGTTGCAATTCCATATGATTTGAATAGCAAGCATTATTATTGCCTCACTTAACATTAGTTATAAGGTACGTATTGGTTTTATGATTTTATTTGTAATTTTATTTCTTGGTTCTCTCTTATTCCTTATTGCTACCAAGTCCGTCAAGTGTAAAATCAACATAACTTCCTGAGATTTCTCATAGTATATATGTTATATTGCATTTGTTTCTCATTATGACTGTTATTTATAGCCATTACATTTACATTAAATTGAACAGTTAGTAACTTATGTTGATTTTGCAGGAAATATTTGTGTCTTGAATAATTTGTCTATCACATGTGAGAATAATCTTTAAGAGTCCCATGATAACAAGTTCTTCATCGTTCTTTTATTAAAAATTTCTAAAATTCTATTGCAATGGCACTATTACCAGCAAGGAAGAGTTGGTAAAAATTTTATCAAGAAGAAGGCATGTATCTTGAGTTTCTGCATTGCTATACGTTTTGCAAATTGTATTTAGATTGTGTCCAATATAAATATTTGTTTCCTAAATGCATACATGAGATATATTGGCCATAAACCTACAATATAGAGTTATAAATTGTTCGTCCACCAACTTATGACATGAGCATGCATAATTAACACAACTAGATTTTAGGTTATAGAATTTAGTTATCATTCTACTTTTATTTTCATATGCTTCTTTATGTGGAGTATCATATTTTCAAACAATGCCATTTTTTGGAGAAGGTATGTTGATTCCACATATGAAGAGGGAATGGTATCACATACGAAGAAAAAGTTTCTTCTTGTGTAATATAACAAAGGTCAGTTCTAAATAGTTAAATATTTTTTTAATCGCTATAAATGTGTATATTTAAATTACTTTTTTCTTTATTGTATGTATCTTGAGGAATACAATTTTCATCCTATGATAAAGGAAACATTTTTGATTGTCGATGTCAATGAATGTGAAATACAAGAATGCGATCTCAAATTTGTCAAATAATGCAATTGTATGTCACAGGACATTCCTAATACACTTATGAATGAACTATGAAAATATTGAAATGCTATTTGGTATATTATATTGTTATTTCAATATCACAATGTACTTGAATGATGATACATACGGTGAACTAATTATTTTTCACAATAAAAGTGGATTATCCAAGGTAAATCATATATAACCATAGCTACCTTTTTTTTTAATCATAAGTGATTCCGACTTACATTTATTGGAGGCTAATAATTTATTATAATTATAACAATCTTAAATATTTGTCTAGCTATATTTTAGTTTTGCAGGTGAAAATACTACAAATAGAATATTTTCTACTTTAGTTTTGGTCATCTACAACATGAAAAGTCATTTTATTATCCAAGTGAACTTTTATGCAAAAGCTTTTCTGTTTGCGGTGAAGCAATGAAGACAAGAGGCGATCTTTCGTTGAAGCATCGTAGAGAGTGGTATTATTGATAATTGGATTGATATGTATAATAGACAAACTTATTACATTGATTGTGATTATTTTTGTCTATCTATGCAGTATTTATGGGATAGCAAGTTTAGGATTTAATATTTTTACATGTAATGGTCAAAAATAAAGTTGTGCTTTCTATGTTATTGATATTTTAGTACTTGTGTTATTCCTTTCATCACATAATTAAATAAAATATGTAGCTTTAGTCCAATTATTCAAAAAAACTCTCAAGGGTTATATCTAACAACGGACATTAGCTTGAGATTATATTCATTCTTATCAATTATTGTCATCATGTTTTCAATTTGAAACAAAAATTAAGAGATTCAAATTTTGACAAAATGGTTCAACAGAAGCAGAATGTACAAGCACAATATTTTTCTAGTTATCTCCTCAAGAAGAGATGTTGCCAATGATGTATTTCGCGCCACGGAATTAATCGAGGAACTAAGGACGTTTCCAATACCGATAGCAGCTCCCGCTGAAGCAATTGTAGCAGCTCCTGCACCCATTGATTTTTACGTCTCGACTAAACATGATTTGAATTTTTCTTTTAAAATTTTTATATATTATTAGATAATTATTTTAATTAGTCAATTCATATTGTTTGTATAAATGCTATATGGTCATAAAATTATCAACATCACAAACTATATAATTATTTTGTGTTTTCAAATTTTAAGTCTTTTGAATGAATGCATCATTAATTATTTTCATATTTTCTTATTGTGGTGTCATTTAAGGGATGAGTTTCACTCAAAGAAAAAATAATATGAACCACAATATATAGTACATACCAAAATCATATGACAACTTTTGATTTATACTTTTATTTATAAAATTTACTACATTAGTTTCTTGATATCAGCCGCGCATCGCGCGGGTACTATACTAGTATTAATAAAACATAAAACAAAATCCTCGAGGAGGTAAGTGAACATTTTAAAAATTTGAGGTAATTTGTAGAAAAATATGTCTCTATGAAAGAGGACTATAAATTATTTGCGTATTTTGTGGATTGATTTTTCAAATTGGAGAGTATTAGTTTTTTGGTTGGTTAACCATTGATTGTTGGATTCAGAAGAGTGGTTAACAAATTTATTCTTTATTTTTTGCTTTCAATTATTATGAAAATTTAGTGGAGGATGATTTCTCTGACAGGATAGTGTTAAATCATCGTCTAGCTAAATCTACCATAAAAGATAGCGCACTCATGTCTCTATTTTCTTTTATCAAAATGGTTGCAAGACAACATATTCCTAATGTGCTAAGTAGAGGAACAAAATGAACTATTTATGCCAACAATAGTACGTACATAAAAAAGTCGAGATTCTTTTCTCCTTTTTAGGATACGGAAGAACTGTTAGTAATTGTAGCCCATATGATAAAACAGATTTTACATTAATGCGAAAAAACTAGAATGCTCGAATGTATTAAACATCCTCGACCACGGCCATAGCCACGACCACGACCTCGACCACGTCCTAAAGGCTTTCCAGCAGTACTTGGCTTCTTCGGCTTCACCTTAGGTGGTTCTTCTACAAGTAGTGTCTCGAGATTTAAGCTGTCAGGGAGGATGTAATAACGGATGTTGTTACCCCTCATGGTAAGGTGATCCAACGTAACTGGATTCTTTCCCTTTCGTGTAAGTTTAACAGCCTTCAAGTGTGTGTTCATGCTAACTGTTATATGTCTGCACTTTCGATAATGACCAAAACAGAAATAGATGAAGTAGAAAAATTCCAAGCCAACAGTATACACTGCCTGTCTTTAAGAAATCTAATCCCCTCACAGTTATCCAAGGTTTGTGGATTAATTTCTCCCAGGATAGAATGAAATTATCCTCACTGTGATAGCGGTAATTCAAATCACAGTGAACAGCGAACTCAAATAATGGTAGCAAATCACACTGACTCAGAACTTACTTTTGTTTTGAAAACAAATGCAAAAGGTAATGAGAGAGAGAGAGAGTATGAACTTTTTTGATGAACAAAATGAGGCAAAATGCCTCTCTATTTATAGCCACAAGATTTGGAGTGAAAAGGCATGAAGGTGTCTTTTGGTGAAATGGCTGTTCATGAAAGGCAGCCTTCAAGGTGGTTGTTCAATGAAAAAGTACGCTTTCATTGGTGAAGTAGCTGTTCATGAAAGGCAGCCTTCAAGGTGGCTGTTCAATGAAAAGCACCCTTTCATAACGTTACAGCAGCCAACTTTCTTTGGAATATTTGCATAAGTAGCCCACTTTTTAATTTCGTTACGAAACCGGCTCCATATCAAATATTAATATAAAAAATATTAATATTTATTTCATTTTCCATTCACACCACTTTACCTTCCTTCCGAACCCAACAATCCTCCACATGAATGGGGAATGGCTATATGAAGAAAACATGCAGAAAACTATGTGATTTGCAAGTAAGAATTAATTGCATCTGGATAAGTAGGTTTCCCTTTGAACTTTTCGTAGTGAACATATATCGGATATACTCGGTCAATCGGTAGATTTGATATCTTTGAACCGTCGAACTTTGGTGTATACCTAGACAACATATGTCACACAATTAATCCTTGACCATTTTTGGTTCTCATTGTTGTGTTCGTTTCAGCCATGAACACCGCCTGGTTCATGAGTGCGTAGAGAATTGGCCTTACAGAATTCTCCTTGAAGCGGCTTCCACTTCACACTCACATAGGTAATTTCTAAACGTGTAATCCCGTAGATCTACACTGTTTGACAAACCCCGTATCAAACTTAGATAATCATTAAAAAACGTCTTTAACGTTTTATCCTTGGTACTAAACGTTGTCTTATTAAGAAGATGGGTTGAGTAGTTTGACAATGTTGGAGCGGTCGTACACAACTTTGTTTGAGCTCCTTGAACCTAGATCTTGGGATCTCCAGTCTTCTAGGTAGAGTTACCGCCATGACGACTTGTCCTCGGCCATAGTCCCATTCCTCTTGATGATCTCTCAACATCATCTCTAGTTAAACCTTTTGTAAGTGGATCCGATACATTATCCTTTGACTTAACATAGTCAATTATGATAATTTCTCTAGAGATAAGTTGTCTAATGGTTTTATGTCTTCGTCGTATATGACGATTTTTACCATTATACATAAGGCTCCCAGCCCTCGATATTGCCGATTGACTATCGCAATGTATACATACAGGTGTAAACGGCCTAGGCCAAAATGGAATGTCTTCCAAGAAGTTTCGGAGCCATTCAGCTTCTTCACCGACTTTGTCCAAGGCTATGAACTCAGCCTCCATTGTAGAGCGGGCAAGTAAGGTTTGTTTGGATGATTTCTCAGTTACCGCTCCTCCACCTATCGTGAAAATATATCCACTCGTGGATTTTGATTCTTTTGAGCCAGTGATCCAATTTGCATCACAGTATCCCTCTATAACAGCGGGATACTTGTCATAGTGCAAAGCATAGTCTTGGGTGTACTCTAAATAACCCAAAACTCGTTTCATAGCCATCCAGTGATTTTGTCCAGGATTATTTGTGTATCGACCTAGTTTACTTATGGCACAAGCTATATCTGGTCGTGTACAATTCATGATGTACATTAGACTTCCCAACATTCTAGCGTAGTCTCGTTGAGACGTGCTTTGTCCTTTATTCTTTGTAAAGGCAAGATTAACGTCAATTAGAGTCTTTGAAGTTTTGAAGTCTAAATACTTGAATTTTTCCAGGACATTTATGATGTAATGAGTTTGAGATAGTGCCAAACCTTGAGGAGTTTTGTGAATTTTGATACCTAAGATTAAATCCGCAACTCCCAAGTCTTTCATATCAAACTTGCTAGTTAGCATACGCTTAGTAGCATTGATGTCAGCAATATCCTTACTCATTATTAACGTGTCATCCACACATAGACAAACAATGACTATATGATTTGGAGTGTTCTTAATGTAAACACATTTATCACACTCATTAATTTGGAAGCCATTTGACAACATTGTACTGTCAAATTTCACATGTCATTGTTTAGGTGCTTGTTTTAGTCCATAAAGAGACTTAACAAGTCGACATACCTTCTTTTCTTTTCCAGGAACTACGAACCCTTCAGGTTGTTCCATGTAGATTTCTTCCTCCAAATCTCCATTTAAGAAGGCTGTCTTTACATCCATTTGATGGATTTGAAGATCATACATGGCGGCCAAAGCTATTAGCATCCGTATGGATGTAATTCTGCTTACCGGAGAGTATGTATCAAAATAATCAAGGCCCTCCTTTTGTCTATAACCTTTAACGACCAGTCTAGCCTTGTATTTGTCAATAGTGCCATCAACTTTCATTTTCCTTTTGAAAATCCATTTGTAACCTAAAGGTTTGTTTCCAGGAGGAAGATCAACCAACTCCCACGTATGGTTTCTTAAAATGGATTCTATCTCACTATTGACTGCCTCTTTCCAATATGGAGACTCTGAAGAAGCCATTGCTTCTTTATAAGTTTGAGGCTCATTTTCTAATAGGAAAGTCATAAAATCTGGTCCAAAAGAAGTAGACGTCCTTTGACGTTTACTACGTCTTGGATTATCATTATTTGGCATACTTCCTTTTGTACCTTCTCTTGGTCGTTTCGTGCTAACCCTTGACGATTCACATTTACTTTTATACGGATATATATTTTCAAAGAATTCAGCATTATTTGATTCCATAACCGTATTAACATGAATGTCAGGATTTTCTGATTTATAAACCAGAGAACGATGTGCCTTACTATTCTTGGCATATCGTATGAAAACACAATCGACGGTTTTTGGTCCTATCTTTTCCCTTTTAGGTTTAGGAACTTGTACCTTTGCCAAACACCCCACACTTTGAGGTAATTCAAGCTTGGCTTTCTTCCCTTCCACTTTTCATATTGAATAGATTGTGTTTTGTTGTGGGGTACACGATTAAGTATTCGACTAGCTGTAAGAATAGCTTCCCCCCACAAGTTCTGGGGGGTAAACCCGAACTTATTAACAAGGCATTCATCATCTCCTTTAAAGTTCTATTTTTCCTTTCCGCAATCCCATTAGATTGTGACGTGTAAGGGGCAGTGGTTTGGTGAATAATGCCATATTCCAAACATATTTGTTCAAAAGGAGATTCGTATTCACCACCCCTATCACTTCTTATCATTTTTTTCTTTTGTTAAGTTGTGTTTCAACCTCACTTTTGTATTGCTTGAATGCATCTATAGCCTCGTCTTTACTACTAAGTAAATAAACGTAGCAGTAACGAGTGCTATCGTCAATAAAAGTTATGAAATACTTCTTTCCACCGCGAGATGGTATTGACTTCATATCACAAATATCCTTATGAATTAAGTCTAAAGGTTCGAAATTCCTTTCAAGTGATTTGTAAGGATGTTTCGCAAATTTAGACTCAACACATATTTGACATTTTGATTTATCACATTCAAATTTAGGCAATACTTCCATATTTATCATTTTCCGCAAGATTTTATAATTAACATATCCCAAACGTGCGTGCCATAATTCATTTGACTCAAGTAAGTAAGAAGAAGCTTTAACTTTATTATTGATAGAAACAGTCATTACATTCAGCTTGAAAAGGCCCTCACATAGGTAACCTTTTCCTACAAAACTATCATTCTTAGTTAATACAACCTTGTCAGCAACAAAAACACACTTAAACCCGTTCTTGACGAGAAGTGAAGCTGACACTAAGTTCTTACGTATTTCTGGAACGTGAAGAATATTGTTGAGAGTCACAACCTTGCCCGAGGTCATTTTTAGGCATATCTTGCCATAACCTTCAATCTTTGCTGTTGCAGAATTTCCCATGAAGAGTGTCTCATTAGGTCCAGCGGGGAGCATAGCCAGTAAACGCATCTTTATTTGGACAAACATGGCGGGTGGGTCCAGAATCAATCCACCATTCTTTGGGATTTCCTACCAAGTTACACTCAGAAATCATTGCACAAAGATCCATCTCTTGCACTCCTTGGGAAATCGTATCTTCTACCATGTTTGCTTGACTTTTGTTTTTGGCATTCTTTGGGGCACGACAGTCTACTTCCTTGTGTCCATATTTGCCACAATTGCGGCAATTGCCCTTGAATTTCTTTGTTTTCGGCTGATTGTTTGGTCCAGAAGGTTTCTTCCTTTTGTTGTTTTTTGGTGCATCATTTGTCTCAACGATATTTGCTCCCATTACTGTTGAACTTCCACGAGCAACCTTCTTCTCCGCAATCTTGTTGTCTTCCTCGATCCTCAAACGAACAATGAGATCTTCGAGTGACATCTCCTTGCACTTGTGTTTCAAGTAATTCTTAAAGTCTTTCCACAAAGGTGGTAACTTTTCAATTACCGCAGCCACTTGAAACGCCTCATTGATGACCAAACCTTCAATGAGAAATTTGTTATTAATAGGATAATTAATACTTCTAATATAAGCATTAATTTGGATCATACCTTCAGCAATGAGATCATGAATGATCACTTGCAACTCTTGGACTTGACTTATGACAGTTTTACTGTCCACCATCTTAAAGTCCAGAAATTTGGCGGCTACAAATTTCTTCATCCCAGCATCTTCAGTTTTGTACTTCTTTTCAAGAGCAAGCCAAAGCTCCTTCGAAGTTGCAGCAGTACTGTAGTCATTGTATAAGTCGTCCTCCAGTCCATTCAGAATGTAGTTTTTACATAGAAAAGCAGAATGCTTCCATGCCTCAATAACAATGAAACGTTCATTTTCTGGAGTGTCGTCTGCCGGGACAGGAACATCCTCCTTAATGAATCGTTGCAAACTCAGCGTGGTCAAATAAAAGAACATCTTTTGCTGCCACCTTTTGATGTCTATCCCGCCAAACTTTCCCGGCTTTTCAGTCGGTGCTGGCGTAGGGGCCGGTGCAAATGCAGGGCGGCTGTAGCTTGCACCAATAGAAGCATTTGGTGTACCAGAAATACCGTTGTTATTTTCTGTGTTCGTCATTATTCTGTAAAAATAAAATTACACAGTCAGATTCAAACAATCTGATTTAATGTACAGTGAAGATTTTATATCTTCAAACTGATTTAATGTACAGTGAAGTTTTTATATCTTCAAACTGCAAGTAATAATATAAATGTTTTAATAATCCGGAAGTTTTTAATCTTCTGAACGGATTAAACACACAATAATTTTAATAATCCGTTGAAGTATTTAAATCTTCAAAAACGGAATATTAAATTTAGAGTAGAAAATCTTTTCAGATTTTAGTCTCCACAAACAGCCTAATATCGATTAGCAGACAAAAATACAAATTAGATTTCTTAAGATTGTTATATGTCTGCACTTTCAATAATGACCAAAACAGAAATAGATGAAGTAGAAAAATTCCAAGCCAACAGTATACACTGCATGTCCTTAAGAAATCTAATCCCCTCACAGTTACCCAAGTTTTATGGATTAATTTCTCCCAGGATAGAATGGAATTATCCTCACTGTGATAGCGGTAATTCAAATCACAGTGAACATCGAACTCAAATAATGGTAGCAAATCACACTGACTCAGAACTTACTTTTGTTTTGAAAACAAATGCAAAAGGTAATGAGAGAGAGATATGAACTTTTTTGATGAACAAAATGAGGCAAAATGCCTCTCTATTATAGCCACAAGATTTGGAGTGAAAAGGCATGAAGGTTTCTTTTGGTGAAATGGCTGTTCATGAAAGGCAGCCTTCAAGGTGGCTGTTCAATGAAAAAATATCTTTTCATTGGTGAAGTAGCTGTTCATGAAAGGCAGCCTTCAAGGTGGTTGTTTAATGAAAAACACCCTTTCATAACGTTACAGCAGCCAGCTTTCTTTGGAATATTTGCATAAGTAGCCCACTTTTTAATTTCATCACGAAACCGGCTCCATATCAAATATTAATATAAAAAATATTAATATTTATTTCATTTCCCATTCACACCACTTTACCTTCCTTCCAAACCCAACACTAACATCCACACCTATAATGGTTCCATGAACCACGGTGCCATTTTTAAGCTCAATTGATACAGTTTCGTTACTCAACTTCATCAAAAATCTGATGAGCTTCATGGTTGCTGAAGTAAATTCAACGAACAGTAGGGGTTAAGATCGAGAGATTCAAGAGATCAAGTCGAGCAATAGTGTTGTTTGTGTTGGGTTGATGTGGAAAACACGATTGATAGCAAGAGGAATATTTTCTTTAGCTTTTTCTACTAAACTACTGTACTACTCATCTAACAGAAAATAGATAGCAACAACTCTATTTATAATTGTGCTGAACCTAATTCACTATAAACTAGAAAATCTATTTTAACATGTATATAACTAAAGATCTAATTAGACTTAAATTAAATAAACTTACAAATAATAAATTCTAAATAATTTAGGTATTCTATATCAACTTTGAATTAGTCTTTATAGTTGGGAAATAAGACCAGTTCTCTCGTCCTAATACTCACTTGTCTAACCATTAATTAATGGACAAGGATTCCATAGGTTCACAACCAAAGTATCGAAGATTATAAGTAAAGGCTCTTACACCATGAAACAAAGCGGCTAATGAAGTCCCATCACGAAGAAACTTACTATATCAGGTGTATATATCAAGCCAATGTATTCGTGTCATGTGTTTGAAATCAGAGTTTCATCACCTAATCATAGTAAATTAATACGTAATTATTCATCATTAGATCAATTAACCATAGTAAATCAACATGGTTTGGTGTAAACATCCGATGAAGGTGCTATTTACCGTACTACCACAAAAGTGCTGATCTATAAAGTAAAATCTCATATCTCCTACTAAACTTCTGGAGAACCAAGTAACTCTAGCATGTGGATTTACACCCGAATTATCTATAGCTATATTAGTCTAAGGAGTTGAAGTGAATAAATTTCTCCAAGTTTGTTTACTCTGAACTTTTTTGTTGATCAAACTCCTTGTTGCTGGAGTTCACTTTTCAAGGCACAAATATAAGAGTTGTGACAATGCAATTGAGAAAGGGGGATCTAGTAGAGGTTGCCTCGAATATGGAGGTGTGAATATCCTATATTCTTCTTAGATCTCTCTGGCATATTTGTTCTATAAGAGAATATTAGGGCATAAAAGCATAGTTTTGTTTGGTACCGTACCACCAAACTTTTTTTTTTTTGTATGTTTTTGTTACATGATTAAATAAGCCGTAAGGGCATAGCTGTAAATAGGAGAATAAGTGAGGGGCATAACAGTCATTACAGGGGAGTGTTAGTTAGTCGGTTAAGTCAGTGAGTTAGTTAGTTAAGGAGTAGTTAGCAGTTAAAAGGGGGAAGAAGGAATTCATTGTGTAATTGTGTAGTCTTGATCTCTCTTCTCTTGTAACCCTTCCTTGTAATCTGTTCACGATCTATTCTCTTCTTGGATCCTTAGGTTTACAAGAGTGTAACTTCATTGATATATGAGTATACTATCCCGTTTTTGCACAGTATTATCTTAGCTCGTTGCATTACTATCAGAGCCAGCAGCTCCTTGGACGATAGTAATGGGCGGACGGAACTAGACAATTTGAACTCCGACGAGATTTCGATGCACTGAAGGATTAACTACGGATAATGGGCGAATGACATGAAGCTTCTTTGGGAGAAGTCAGGCAACAACAGGTGGATACAATGGAGGAAATCAGGAAAATCTTGGCTCTATTGACCAACCTAATGCCGCCGCAGATCCAGTAAACGGTGGAATTCAGGAGAATGGGGGCCCAAGACATGGCGGTGCACTAGCAAATGGGGGAAACCACGACAATGGTCAACAGAATCACCATATGAACACCGGGTATCCTAGGGTTGATTTCCATAAATTTAATGGGGATGAAATCAAGGGATGGATGTATAAATGTGAATAATTTTTTGATATTGGTAAAACGCCTGAGGAAATGAAAGTAAAATTGGCTTCAATTCATATTGAGAGTAAAGCTTTGTAGTAGCACCAAGCTTACTTGAAATCAAGATTAGGTAGAGAACTCTCTAATTGGAATGATTATGTACAAGTTTTGTATCAAAGATTTGGTGAAGCTTTACATACTGATCCTATGTCAGAGATTGTGGGGTTAAAAAAAACTGGGCGTGTAGAAGAATTCTTGTACAAATTTGATGAATTGTTGACTGGAGTGGACTTATCTGAAGAATAGGCTATTAGCATTTTTTTGGGGAATTTAAAACCAGCAATTGAAGTCCAAGTTAGGATGCTAGAACCAAGAACTCTCAGAAAAGCTTTTAGTTTAGCCAAATTTGTAGAGCACTCATTCCAACTACAAAGAGAACAAAACAACCACCCCCCAAGATATTCAAGACCCATGCTTCCCATTCCTACCCAATCTTGGACCCAAAATTCTAGACCCCAGAATTATAGCCATAAAAGTGACTATGGCGGAGTGTCATCAACAAACAGGAGCTCTAACCTATTAATAAAGGAAGAATAAAAGGGGCTAGGAGACTTGTACCAGCTGAAATAGATGAAAAAAGGGCAAATGGGCTATGTTATTGGTGTGATGAGAAGTATACACCTGAGCATAATTGTAGTAAGAGGAAACAACTGTTCATTTTAGAGCTGGAAGAAGAATCTGACGGGTGGGGAACAGAAGAAAGCTTTTAGGAGGAGGAAGAAATTCAAGAAGATTGTATACTTCAATCCCAAATGTCTATACATGCAATTGATGGTACAGTAGACTATAATACCATGAGGGTAAACGGATCAGTTAAGGGCAAGATGGTGCATATCCTTATTGACTCAGGGTCAACACATAATTTCATGGATCTTGAGGTTGCCAAAAAATCTAGATGCAGACTTGACACTATTTCACCCTTTTCTGTTTCTATAGCCAATGGGAATAGGGAGCACAACTCTTATATGAGTAAGGGAGTGCAATGGAAGATGCAGGGAGTTGAATTCAAAGCTGACATGTTTGAAATACCTTTAGGAGGTGCTGATGTGGTGCTGGGCATTCAATGGCCCATCACCATAGGGGATATCAGGTGGAATTTCAAAGAGTTGAAGATGGAGCTCCATAATAGTGGAAAAAAGGTGTCATTAAGGGGTAGTCAACCAGGAATGGCAAAGGTAGTAGACAATGTGAAGATGGGTAAAGTTCTACAAAAAAATGGACAACTTAGTATGATGTTTGTAACTCAAGTGAGCACTATAGCAGTTGAGGGTGCAAATCTGAATGCACAACAACTAGAGTGTCCAACAGACTTGCAAGAGTTGTTAGCTGACTATGCACCCCTGTTTGAAGTCCTTACCAGCCTACCTCCCCATAGGGACCATGATCATAGAATTCTTTTGAAGGAAGGAACTTCACCAATCAATGTCAGGCCATAGAGATATCCAGCAACCCAGAAGAATGAGATACAAAAAATGATCCATGAGATGCTTGATACATGGATTATCAGACCAAGTGTGAGCCCTTACTCTTCACCTATTATCATGGTTAAGAAGAAAGATGGTACTTGGAGGCTTTGCATAGACTATAGACAGTTGAATACATGCACTATTAAGGACAAATTTCCTATGCCAGTCATAGAGGAGCTCTTGGATGAGTTAGGAGGATCAAAATATTTTTCTAAGCCGGACCTTAGATCTAGCTACCATCATATCAGAATGAATGAATATGATATTGAGAAGACTGCTTTCAGGTCACACCATGGGCTTTTTGAGTTTGTTCTCATGCCATTTGGCTTGACAAATGCACCATCCACATTCCAGAGCTTGACGAACAAGGTATTTCAACCATATCTCAGAAAGTCCATCCTTGTATTTTTTGATGATATATTAATATGTAGACAATCATGGGAGGATCACTTGAGGCAGACATTTGAGGTACTGAGAGCTAATTCCTTATATGTTAAGTTGAGTAAGTGTCAGTTTGGACAAACCGAGGTAGAGTATTTGGGGCATGTAATCTCTCAGGAGGGTGTGACGGCAGATAAGGCTAAGATCCAAGCAATGACTAATTGGTCTACTCCTAAGATAGTTAAGGAGTTAATGGGCTTCTTAGGATTGACTGGCTACTATAGGAGGTTTGTAAAGGGGGTATAGATTAATAGCTAAGCCACTTAATGACATGTTGAAAAAGGAAAGATTTGAGTGGACTGATCAGGCTACTACAGCTTTCCAAGAACTCAAACAAGCCATGACAATAGCTCCAGTCTTGGCACTTCGAGATTTCAACTTAGAATTTGTTATTGAGACTGATGCTTCAAGCAGTGGCATTGGGGATGTATTAATGCAAGCTGGTCACCCATTAGCTTACATGAGCAAGGAATTAAATAACAAATATCTACATCTCTCTGTGTATGAGAAAGAGATACTGGCTATAGTCAGTGTTGTGCAGAAGTAGAGACCTTACCTGGTTGGTAGGCACCTCACCATTAAAACTGACCATCAGAGTTTGAAGTACCTGCTAGAACAAAGGATACCTACACCTAGTCAAGAGAAGAAGCTAGTAAAACTAATGGGCTATGACTACACTATTGTGTACAAGAAAGGTAAAGAGAATATAGCTGCTGATGCTTTATCCAGATGTACACATGCAGCTGCTACCTTGTTCCTGCTATCTGTGGTGTCATCTAACTTAACTTAAAGCTTCTTATGTTTCTAAGCCCAAGTTGAAATCTCTGATTCAACAGTTAACCCAGGATCCTTTTAGAAACAACACTTATATGCTCAGGAAGGGCATCCTCTATAAAGGTGACAAGATAGTAGTGGGGCCTGATAAGCAATTACAAGAACAAATTCTACATTTTCTGCATGATACTGCAATTGGGGGCTACTTAGGAATGACTGCAACACTTCAAAGGATTACACAACTTTATTATTGGAAAAATATGAAAGCAGACATATATACTCATATCAGGAATCGTGAAGCGTGCCAAAGATGCAAAGGGGAAAATGTACAATCACCAGGCCTTTTACAACCACTCTCAATACCTAATAAGTTTTGGCAAGATATCAACCATGACTTTATTGAGGGCCTGCCTAAGTCTCAGTCTAAGTCTGTCATACTGGTGGTAGTTGATAGACTCAGCAAGTATGCACATTTTATCAGCTTGACACACCCCTACACAGCTGTTACAGTAACACAAGCTTCTATGGACAACATTTATAAACTGCATGGGTTACCACATACCATTATCAGTGACAGAGATGTGAGTTTTCTCAACAAATCTTGGCAAGCATTGTTTAATGTTCAAGGGGTGACTTTGCACCATTCCACTACATATCATCCTCAGTCTGATGGACAGACAGGGGTGGTCAACAAGTATGTAGAGGCTTACTTGAGGTGTATGTGTACAGACAGACCAAAAGATTGGGTGCAGTAGCTACATTTGGCTGAGTGGTGGTATAACACCATATATTACTCAGCAATCAAAATGACACCATTTGAAGTTCTGTATGGTCAGAAACCACCTCTTCACTTACCCTATATCCCTAAAAATTCCATGGTAGAAGCAGTGGATTTATGCTTACAAGCCAAGAAGAGTACAATTTGACTGTTGAAACACCACCTTCAGTTAGCTCAATCCAGAATGAAGGTTCAAGCTGATAAAAAGAGATCCTACAAGTAGGGGTGCGCACTTAACCGAAAAAATTGAAGTACCGAACCGAACTAATTTGGTACTTCAGTTTTTCGATTCGGGTTCGGTCTAGAAAATTTTAAAATTTCGGTCTTTTATTCGATCTTCGGTTTTGAGTTCCTAGAACTTCGGGACCCGAAAAACCCGAAATTATTTATAAACATATCTTCTAAATCCCTAAGTTGCCCTTAGTCCCTTACCTTACCCAAAATCTCAAAACCCTATTTCCCTCACAGTCACCACTCACCAACAGCCGCAACATTCACAAACGGTCACAAACAAACACAAACCAAATCAAATCAAAACAGTCAAGTGGATCGAGGTTTCTTTTCGAGGTTCTCTTCTTCTCCAGTTGATCGAGGTTTGTTTCTTCTCTCTTTTGTTTATTTATTTTTTTATTTTTATAATTTTAGTTAGATCGAGCTTTGTTACTCCTGGACTCTTCTTCTCCAGCCGATCTGTGTTTTTGTAGCACTCTCACTTGAACCAATTATAATAAGCAAATAATTGAAGAAGGGAAAAAGATTTGGTGTTTAACCAAATAATCAAACTGAAGAACAAAGTTTTTCCTTTTATGCTTAGTAGAAAATTTTGCATTCATTAATAACTTGTAGTTAGCAGTTCATAACTTAAAGTTGTAGTATTACTTATTGGATTAAATCATCAAAATGAAATATAAACATAAAAATAGGTCATCTGTTGTAAAGCAAGTTCCATAAATTCTACTTATTAGCTGTACAACATGTAGGAGTACTAAATATTGTCCTTACTTTAGCTTGCTCAGCTGCTCTTTCTATAGATGAAGCAACAATGAATAATCATGGAGTTATAGCAATTACCAAGGAACTAATCTCTTTGTTAGTAGAGATTACTAGTGAGTTATCAGTTCAAAAAGGCAAGGCCTGCATTGGCCAAACTACTTTATTCAGTTTAACTCCCTATGAAGCAAGAGCAATTATCAGTGACACATTTTATTAAAGTTATTACATTGTTCTTTTACTTTCAAGCTTCAGCATTCTGTTAATCTTTATTGAAAAGCTATATATATGGTGTTATTTTTTTTTTTTTTTGCATTATATAACATATTGCGTTGGTTAGATCATATTTGAGGATCCATTCAAGAATTGATTGTGAGTAAAAAGATCCTAAGTTACTGAAAATGCAACTAGAGGATCACGCTAACTTTAAATTGTTGTACAGAATTATGAGGGAGGTTTACAGAACTATTACAGTTGTATATTTATCACACTGACTTTAAATTGTTCCCACACTTTAAATTTTTTCTTGCAATTTAGTTATATATCTCTTGTCTAAAACATTGTGTATTTGTGTTTGTTCATAGATGGCGGATGAAAGTAGAGTTAGTGCTGAAGTTGCCTCAACTGAAGGTGTACCTAAATCTCAAAGTGAGGATATGTCTATCGACACTCAAGGTATGAAAAAAAAAGAAAAGCCATTCAAGCTAGATCAAAGGTTTGGGATCATTTTGAAAAAGTGTTTGTGAATGATGCACTTTCAAAGGCAAAATGTAAATATTGTAAGAGACTTTATGCTGCTCAAACCACTAGTGGAACATCTGGATTGAATGCTCATTTAGGTAGATGCACCTATTAAGAAACCTGATAGTTCTTAACCAATATTACCCTTTAAACCTATCTCAGCTGATGGATCCGATTGGAAATTTGATCAAGAGGAAGTTAGAAGGGCTTTAATTGAGATGATAATTGTAGATGAATTGCCATTTAGTTTTGTGGAGAAAGAAGGCTTTAAGAGGTTTTTGAGTAAAACACAACCTATGTTTCATATTTCTTCCCGTAGGACTGTGACTAAGGATTGTTATAAATTTAATGCTGAACATAAAAATAATTTGAAGAAGTGTTTCAGAGAAGTAAGACCAAAGGTTTGCCTTACCACTGGTCCAAAGAATTAATTATATGTATTTGACGGTCCACTTTATTGATAGAGATTGGGTGTTGCATAAAAGAATTCTTAACTTTTGTCCAGTCACTAGTCATAAGGAGGAGGATATGGCAGAAGTGGTAAGTAATTGTTTGCTTGATTGGCGCTTGGAGAAGGTGTTCACTCTTACTGTAGATAATGCTGGTTCAAATGATGTCACAGTTAGAGAAGTGTTTAGACAATTGACTGACTGGGAAACTAATTTGATGGAAGGTAAAATCCTTCATTTTAGATGTACTGCTCACATTCTTAATCTCATTGTGCAAGATGGTTTGAAAGAAATTGGCCCTTCTGTGAAACCTGTTAGAGAGGTTGTGAGGTATGTTAGGCAATCTGCTGCCAGGGTTAGAAAGTTCAAGGAGTGTGTTGAACGTCAAAAGATCGACTATAATAGAGCATTGGTTTTAGATGTTCCGACTAGGTGGAATTCCACCTACATGATGTTGGAAGTAGCACAACATTATGAGTCAGCTTTTGACATGTTTGATGCAGGCCCTGAAAAGGTATTGTCTACTTCTCTTTCTTCTCATGTTTGTGAAGATGGAAGTGTTGCAGGTGGACTAGTAAGTAAAGATTGGGTGAATGTGAGGGATGTGGTAAAGTTTCTTGCTAGATTTTATGACCTCACAGTTGAGGTTTAGGTTCTCTTTATGTCACTGCTAATACACATTTTGAGGAGATATGTAAGCTATATGTATATTTGAAAATATGTGTACTTAGTGATGACTTGGAGCTTTCTAAGATAGCTGATCAAATGAAAAAGAAATTTGAGAAGTACTGGGGTAATCCTTTCAACATGAACAAAATAATTTTTATTGCATCTGTGTTGGATCTTTGTAACAAATTTATGTATGTTGATTTTGCACTTGAGGAGATGCATGGAAAGACCATAGGTGTTAAAATTCAAGCTGAAGTTAAAACTTATTTGAATTTTTTGTATGCTGATTATGCCGAAAAATATTCAACTGGAATGGTGGGTTCACATTCTCACTACAAGAATTCAGCCTTTCTGTGGCGACAAATGTCGCCACTGAAAAGTGAAAAGTCGCCACAGAAGGTCTTTAGTGGCGACTTGTAGGTCGTTGGCTATAGTCCGTGGCTGATACTTATTAGTGACATAAATAATAGTCGCCACAGAAACAAATATTTTGGTGGCGACTGTAGTCGCAACGTAAAACTACTCACGGAAGTGTTCCATAAAGGGTCGCCACAGGCGAAGAAACCTTTAGTTGCCACAAAGTCGCCACAAAAGGATATCAATGGCGACTTCTAGTTGCTACTAATCTTATGTTCTGTGGCAACTAGAGTCGCCACTAAAACCTCTTTTTTGTTGAAAAAAAAAATTGATAGGCAGATTTATTCCTACAAATTTTCAAACAACAAATTATAAACCACTACATACACTCAACCAAAACAATTAATATACTTGAGAAACTTTTCATTATCAAATAGTTTTAGCACAAGAAAACTGCAAATACATTATAATTGTGTATACAAATTTAAGAAAAAATCAAATGTCTTCAAACTTCTTGGATAACATCAACTTCCTTGTTGAATTACCTTGTTCCCCCTGCTATTTTAAGAAAACAAATACAAATGATCATTTTGATAATCTCAAAACATGAAGTAACAGAAAAAGATGGGAAAAATAATTATTTTACATTTGATCTGTGTTTAAGACATTTAAATTTAATGAACAGACTTGAGATAATCAAGATTCATGTTAAGCATCGCATGACAGTACATATAAGGTTCATTTAAATTACAAATTTGGCAACATGATTAATTAGGAGAAATGTAAAAATTGTATACCTTACATTGTTACTGGTTTGGTACAGCACTGACTGCCTGTTGATTACTTGGGTACTCCTTGTGACCCTGTAATGCAAATAAGATAATTAATCTCATCATGTGGCTACGAAATCAAGCAGGTTTTATCTAGAACACCAAATTAGTAACATTAATTCGTTAGAGCAAGCTATCCATAAATAGGAAGGAATAATAGCTAATGGACTTGTCAAAGTTGACCGAGAATAGAATTTTTCATATGTTCGCGAAACTTCAGAGTTTAGAGAATTGGATCAAGACTAATTATATCCGCCTTCTACATTGATTAGAAATGCTCTGCATTCACTTCCAATGACTTCTTCAATTTTTATTTTGCTTAAATTTGGGAGTTCATAGCAATTTGTTAGAAACCGAGTTTGAGGTTTAGGAATTTTAATATGATTACATTACTGTATAGATTAGCATTTTACAGAGCATATTTACTTACTATAAGTAGCTTACTGGCGAGCAGACATCATCCACTAACATAAGCAACATCTTAAATCCAAATATGAAGGTTTAAGGACCGATATATGACTGCAGTCATTATTATTTCGTTCTATTTGATGCAAATATATTAGACTACAAAATTATGTTAACAGGTGCTTTACGACAATGCATTACATAAATGAAGTCATAGTCACATACATTCAGCACATTTTCCATAGGCATTTGTTACAATACTTATACAAAGATCTAATTCATTCCAAAACTCGCTTAGAATGCACTAGATCTAGTTTAAGGGCAAACTTTTGGCTAGACATGATTATTGCACTAGTTCTAGTTTAAGGACAAACATTTGGTTAGACATGATTCAACTGCAACAACAAAGTCAGCTTAATTACTCAACAAACTAATATAATAAATTAGATCTCAACTTAACATGGCTTTCTCAATGGTGCAAGAGATGAAATTTAGCATACCGTTACGTAGAATTCAGCTTTACTTAATCCACATCACTAATGGATTTTGGGATCTGCAAAATAAAGTAAATAAAATCCATCAAAATGCTGAAGTTTCATTCATAAAACCAATAAAACTACAACAATGAAGCTTCAGATTCTTAAAAAAACATCATAAATGCTTACTACAGCTGCTCCAGCTAAAAAGAGCAGTAGATTGAGTCAAGCAAAAGCAGCGATCACGCAAAGTTAAAATTATGTCTTTCAATTTTATTGCTGATAATTGTATACTACTATTAATTAATCATTACCTGACAACTATCTAATAATATCACTTCAACAACAAGCATAGACAGGCACATAAATTAAGAGCCCAAACTTGCTTTGTTTGTCTGGATTTAAAAGTTACTAGCTAAACACTTTCAACTAAACACAAGTTTTCTAGATAATCATAGGAGTTAACAAGACAAAAACCCAAATATACAGTAAAAAAGGAGCCTCAAGAAAATGTAGGAAGATAAAGTCGGACTTACTCAAACAATAAAGTAAAGAGGGCGATGAAGAAGTTAGAAATCAAGCAAAATAAAAAAATAACTAACAAATATCAATAAAGTTTAATCTCAAGGAATAACATGTCTCCAATCTAGTCAAATAAGCTTAAATAATCAAAACCAATATATATTTATGACAGGTATAAGGGACTCAAGCAAACAAATCTTATCTACTAGTGCAAAATATTTGCGAGCTTCCCATCCGTTCAGGAACAACTATCTGTTCCTCTACTAATACTCAAAGTCTTTCTACATGAATCACAAATAATACAACACACCTTAAACGTATGCTAACATGAATGTTTTTTTTTGTACAACTTCAAAGAAGAGGACCAATCATAGGAGAAGAGACTATACATAGAGGCATATATACATGCCTGATTCATGAAATAAGTAAGCTTGACATTAATTGTATAGATAGGATTAAGCTGTTATGCTCTTAATGTGGATTGGAGTTCGGGTAATATATTGTATGCATTGTAACAATGACATTGACCTAAAATATAAGATATGCACCTTTCATAATTACTTGGATGATCACATGTGTAAGAGACTAGTTTCCATTAAAAAAATGATAGCTTATATCTTCTGTGTGACTATTGAAATATCGGACTAGACATTTGCAATAAAAGAGACTAAACAAAATAGCATCTTCTAAGAAATTTTGTTTAATCTTAGTATCTGTATAAGATATACCCATGCTATAAATAAAACAACAGATCAAGATAGCAAAGAAAAACATATTTACATTGAGTAACAAGTACATCGCTATAAATTGAAACTGAAATTTGGTATACTATTCATGGCGAGATTAGTAGAATCGCTACTAAAATAAGAATTTTTAATGGCGCTTCTTGTGAGTCGCCACGAAAACATTACCTTTTAGTGGCAACATAATAGGTTGCAGCTAAATATATCACTTTTTGTGGCAACTATGATAAGTCGCCACGTATAGCCTTATTTTTTGTGGCGACTATAAGCGTCGCCACCAAACATCGCCACTAAAAATCTTATTTCTTGTAGTGTCTCCTTCACCATTCACTTCATCTAGTGAGCTTTCGATAGATTCACTTAGTGGGTGTGGTGGAAATATAGTGAGAAACAAGCTTCACTTGAAGAGACAAAAAGAAGATAGTGAAAGTGTAGGTGCTAAATCAAAGCTTGAGAAGTATCTTAGTGAAGATCAAAAGCCCGCTATTGAGAATTTTTATGTTTTACGTTGGTGGAAAATGAATGCCTCTAGATTTCCTATTCTTTCAGAGTTGGCTCGTGATGAATTGGCTATTCCTATCTATAGTGTGGCATCGGATTGTGCATTTAGCACGGGTGGCCGTATTCTTGATTCATTAGGAGTTCATTGACTCCTAAATGTGTGCAAACTCTTATTTGTGTTCAAGATTGGCAACAAGTGAGCCTATTCCGATTAGCATTGATGAAGATTTGGATTATCTTGAGCAAATTGAACTCGGTAAGGTTATGGTGCCTTATTAGTTTTTTGTGTTAAGTTTACTTGGTTTCGCGGTGTATGACTAATTGTTCTTGTTAATTTATTATTATATTTAGAAATGGCCGACTATGCACGAGATTCTTGCATTGTTGATATATAATTGCATCATTTTCTTGTAGTAAGTGATTAAACATCCACTTTGGTAATTGGTAGTTTGTTATTTATTGTATTAATGTATTCTAACTTATGGTTTAATTTTGTTGGTAATTAGGTCCAAGTTTAAGTTCAACCAAGAGGCGTCGTGCAACTAAATATCGATCATGGGTTTGGTTGTATCTTGAAGTGATTGAAGAAAATGAAGGAGTAATTCACAAAGTGATGTGTAAGAAATGTGGTAGAATTTTTAACTATAATCCGAAGTATGACACAAGTGAGTTTAGAGTTCATCTTAAGAGATGTCTACGTTCACAAGCGAGTTTAGGAGTCATCTTAAGAGATGTCTAAGTTGATGCATGTTTCATAACTTTGTATTTTGTTATGTTGTGTTGGTACTTATTTATTTTGGACTTGACTTTGCATGGTCCGTGATGAATACTTGTTATTAGCTTGTTGTCAAGTATTGAGCCTGTTAAATACTCATGTCGTACTCACTTTTGCATGGAGTGTCCCGCTTGTTTAAAGTTGTTTGAACTTGTTAAATTTGGTGTTAACTGCTGCTTGCTTTTACTACATTAAATCTGCTGTTTTGCTGTTGTTTTACTTCTGTTTTGCTGCTGAAATGCTGCTGTATTTCTGCTATTGTTTTGCTGCTGTTTTGCTATTGAAACGCAGCTGAAATGCTGCTGCTGTTTCGCTGCTGAAACGCTGCTGCTATTTTGCTGCTGAAACACAGCTGTTTTGCTGCTGAAACGCTGCTGAAACACTGTTGCTGTTTTGCTGCTGAAACGCAGCTGAAACGTTGCTATTGTCTTACTACTGAAATGCTGCTAAAACGCAGCTATTTTGCTGCTATTAATAGGCTATAAATTTTTTTGTTCGGACTTTTTTTTTTTGCCATAAACTTCGGTTTAAACCGAAACACCGATGTACTGAACCGAAGTACCGAACTAAAAAATCGAACCGAACCGAGTATAAAAATTATGGATTTTTCTACTCTTCAAACTGAACCGAAGACCAAAGTACCGAACCGAAGTTTCAAAAAATCGAACCGAAGTATCGAACGCCTACCCCTACCTACAGGGAGTTTACAGTGGGTGATTTGGTACTTGTAAGGTTGCAACCTTACAGAAAATTGTCTATGAGAAGCACAGCCTATCACAAGCTCTCTTCTAAGTACTTTGGTCCATTCAGAATTCTCAAGAAAGTAGGCGGAGTTGCATATCAGCTAGAGCTTCCTCCTGAAGCCAAAATTCACTCAACTTTTCATGTGTCTCATCTCAAGAAAAGTCAAGGTATCATTGCTGTTCAACATACATTACCAGTTTCCCTTTCCCCACATGGTCATATCATCTTGGACCGTGAAGCTATACTGGATAGAAGAACTGTCACAAAGAACAACAGGCAGGTCACTCAACTGCTGATCAAATGGTTCAATTGTCCATCTGAAGATAGTACCTGGCTGGACCTATTCAACTTCAAGCAACAGTTTCCAGAATTTGTCCTTGAGGACAAGGACTCTTAAGGGGGGAGATGTGTTACATGATTAAATAAACCACGAGGGCACAACTGTAAATAAGAGAATAAGTGAGGGGCATAACAGTCATTACATGGGAGTGTTAGTTAGTTGGTTAAGTCAGTGAGTTAGTTAGTGAAGGAGTAGTTAGCAATTAAAAGGGGAAGAAGGAATTCATTGTGTAATTGTGTAGTCTTGATCTCTCTTCTCTTGTAACTCTTCCCTGTAATCTGTTCAGGATCTATTCTCTTCTTGGATCCTTAGGTTTACAAAATTGTATCTTCATTAATATATGAGTATATTTTCCAGTTTTGCATGGTATTATCTTAGCTCGTTGCAGTTTTTCTGCTTGATTACTCATCCAAACATACTCATCAACAATTTATTGATTAAAGAAGTTACATGTGTTGCAATTTTTTCAAAATAAGCATCAATTTGTCTGGGCTTTTCTCACAAATTATACACTCTCTCTGTCCAATTTGCTTTTTGAAGAGTCAAACAAACTTTTCTTTAAAATATTTTAAATTTTTTATTATTTTACTTATATTACTTCTTATTGAGTTTCTAAATATATACTGTAAATTTTATTAAAAAAGAACCTAAATGTATGCCCAAATTCACATCAAAATAAACAAGTTTTCTAAATTAAGAAGTTTGAGTCTCGAAATTAGAACACTTTTAAGGAAATTGGGATGGAGGGAGTATATAGTTTTCAAATCTAATTTGACACTCTGGGACTATTCTGTAATGCTATTTATAACTGTCTCTAGCATTTATGGATAATACCTTAACTTATGAGGAGTGCAAGATTAATTCAATCTGCTCATACACCCTACGACCCTCATAAAATTCAAGCTGCTGATAAACTGTCTCTGAACTTGCATTTCGATCAGGAAGTAACCTCAAAGCTGTATTTGGACAGATAACATGATTTGTTTGTATGGCTTGACTAGTTTTGGTATGTATCTTTTGTGATAACTGACTGTATGTTATTATCCTTAAGCATATTCGTTATGTTAGTGTTTGGTTATCAGTTTTTCAAATTAATAGCAATAGAGTGATACTATAGTTTAAATGGATAACAGTTGTAGCTTTATTACTATAACAATAACAACCATGAATAAGGATTCTTTGACAGAATGTTAATAGTATATCTTTTAGAGTGGTAACAGCAGATATGCATGCTAACAATAACATATTATTCTTATCTGGCACAAGATACTCCCAATCCCACCAGAGACCATTAGTTTTGTTAAATCAGACTCAGTCGCATTCTGGGGTCAAGGCCGCCTGAAGATTATGAACACCCTAGGGAGTGGTTTGCATTTTTAATGAGACTCAACAAGGTTTGACAAAAATGATCCTCCGTTGATTTAATGAATAATTTTGAACAAAAATAGCCCTCAACACTTATTTAATGAGGTGTGTTCTCCCTCCCTCCCTATTTTTCCCTTTCATTTGAGCTATGAACTACGATACCAACAAACTGCGTTGAAATCTTGGCAGCGCAACACTTGCACATGACCCACTCCCCCATCTTCAACTAAATTGTCTTGAAATCTTGGGAAATAGGCAACCCTTGTCCTCAACTCCTTCGCTCACATCTCCCAACTATATATTGCTTTAAAGTCTTGGCAGGTCAACACTTACCTTGGACCCTTTTTTCCCGCTCCAATTGAATTGCCTTGAACTCTTTGCAAATAGGCAACAAAAACCCTCGACCCCATTTCCCAACTAAATTGTATTGAAGTCTTGGCAGAGCAACACTTGGCATCAACCCCTTCCCTAGTCTCCAACAATATTGCCTTCAAATTTTGGAAAATAGGCAACACTTGTCCTCGACCCCCTTCCCCCCATCTCCTGACTGATTGAGTTGAAACCTTGGTAGGGCAACTCTTGCCATCGACCCATCCCCCGTCTCCAATAAAAATTACCTTGAAAGCTAGACAAATAGACATCACTTATCTGCAACCCCTTTAACCCTATCTCCCACCTATATTATCGTGAAGTCTTGACGGGGCAATACTTGTCCTGGACCCCTCCCCTCCACCTTTTTTAATTAAAGTTCCTTGAACTCCTAGAAAGTAGACAACACTTGCAAGAAGTAAAGAGAAATATATGCAGAGGAGATGAAAATCACGACCCTAAGGGAGAAGGAGATGGCGGCATGTTGGGACAGATTCACACATGAATGTTACTAGGTTACCCAAGGGCAAAAACATCTTTTGCTATAGGTCAGTTATATAAAGCAATGGAAGATGGGAACAAATCTTCAAAGTCAGTCACCTTTGGGGGCACCACGTGCCATTTCTTGGGCTGGATGCACAAGTCTTTGGGCAACAAAAGATTTCGCGTAGCATCCTTGGTGATCGACAGTTTTTCATTTTATACTTCGTCGATTAAGCTATTAAGATTTAGCCCCTTAGGGTGAGGTGCCAGCCGCCAGGAATTTCTTCAATTGGATTCTTGGCAATCTGCATTATTTCCTAGTGGTTAGCTAAAAGTTAAATGATTTTTCTAACCAATGCCATAAGTTAAACACTAGTGCTAAAATATCCTATTTCTGTAAGTAACCTTTGAACGGATTATTACCCCGCATAATTCAGTCCTTATCCATTTTTTGTAACCATACTTATCTTTCCTTTCCTTTCCTAGCCACTTAGTAGAATTTTATAATTTTTTAAATTTTAAGTGTGTGCGTGTATACACACACACACACAAATATATAAAATATATATAGAAAAATGTAAATATTTATTAGATATAATTTTATGGTAATAATATGTAAAATATATAATATTAAAATATAGTACATATATTTATTAAATATAATTTGATGACATAAATATATAAATAATATAAGACAAATATATGTATATATGTGTGGGTGTGTATATATAAGCTATATATAAAGAATATGATCTAATTATATGCTGTGGGTGTGTATATATAAGCTATATATAAAGAATATGATCTAATTATATGCCAATATAGTAAATATAAATCAAATTTTAAATATAAATGATGTGGCTAAATTATGTTAGGAGTAGGCTCTTGTTAATACCATATTGGGGGCTAAGTGTTTTTTCCCCAAGGTTTTAGCAGGTAAATTACGGAACTATGACACCATAGGCAATGGTTTGCCTAATTGACCCCACAAAGAGTGGTTTAGCAAGAATGACCTTCTCTAACTTAAATGAATCTTTTTGGATGAAAATACCCCTACATAAAATATAAAAAGAATCGTGGTTTTCCTTCCCTCTGTTTATCCATTCCCCGACAGATTTCACCAAATTCAAACCCTAAACAACTCCAAATTTCCAGCAAAATGAAGATTCAAATGTATATATCTTCAATATTATATTGACTATGCGTAATTTTTGAATTAAATTCTGCATAATTAGTTTTAAATTCGTATAATTTGTTTAAATCTTGTATAATTACAAATTAGCTAAATCGAGCTGTCAATTTTACTGATACCAATCGAATACTACTGTCGGATATTAAAAAATAAACGTTGTATTGATTATCAATTACTGAAAAATTATATTAGTTTCAATCTGTATTTGGTGTAGAATTTACTGATAGAATTGCAATTATTCTTATCAAGCTGCAACTGCATTGCTTTGGCCTAAATTAACTTGTAATAACTTGTAGATAATCTCTATAAATTGTCACTAACAGGAAACACTTTTAAGCTCTAACCCATGAAGTGGTGCCTTGTGAGAACTACTTGAAGCTGTAGTGCAATAATTACTTGTAGAGAAACTCTACATGTGCTACCTAATAGGCAGCACTTTTGATCGCATGAAGCGGTCCTTTGTAAGTGTTGCCTTGTCGGCAACACTTGGAGGTCTGGTGCAAAACAACATATAGAAAAACTCTACATTTTATCGCATGAAGTGGTGCCTTATAAGTGTTGCCTTGTGGGCAACACTAAGTAGTCTGGTGCAAAACAACATGTAGGAAAATATCTACGTGTGATGCTTAATAGGCAACACTTTAGCTATGGTGATAACTGGTAGGGAATTTCCCTACAAGTTGTGCATAAAGATCAACATTTTAAGCAATGGTGTAGAGAAGTCTCTACAAATTGTTCCCACTCGACCTCCACGGTCTATGCGCAACACTAAACAAAGCAATATTGATGTTAGCTTCTATCATGTTAATCTATTCAACAAATTATAAACTCATATTTTCGTTACATTGTGTGCAGAATTTAGATGGCAACAAATTGCATCTATGTTTCTAACAATGGAATATGGATATTTTGAAGAGTGGCGTAGCAAGTCTATTGACAAATCAGAGAGATGGTGCTTACAAGATGTATAAACAATGATGACAGAAATATCATCGACGAATCTACTCCAACGGCTTCACCAAATTAGCGTTATTTTGTCATGTCATTTTGTTTTTTAATATATTTTTTTGTTTGATAGTTTGAAGCACATTTTAAAGTATAATTTATTTGCTTTTGTCTTATTGTGTTTTCATTCAATATGTCTCGGCTTCATTTCTCCCTTAACCCTTTTATCATTGTGTTTTCATGCTAGTGTTGGCTCATAGGCAACAGTTGCCCACTAACTCTTACCAGATCCTCACATGCAATTGCCTTGACTTGCTGCCCTGACAACATTTGGGCTCCCCTCCCCTCCCCCTCCCTCTCTCCCCACCACTAAATTCCCCTTGCCAATTTCATTAAGTTGCTGCTTAGGCAGCACTTGGCTTCCATCTCCCTTCCCCCACCAATATCCTTGAAATGCTTCCTAGGCAGCACTTTTCCACAACACGTCCCAATTTTTACCACATAATAGCAGTAAATTATTGACTCCCAACCAGCACTTCCAACCCGTACCACATAACCAAACCCCTTTACATAAATAGTTTTAAAAATGAAGCCTCTCAGGCAGCATGTTGCATTCACCTCGCCTTAAACTATCTCACACAATAACCTTGGAATGTTGCCTCCCAGGCAGCACATAGAGATCAACAACTAACAAAATTTCCAAACACCAAACAGTCTTGAATTATTGTCTAGGCAACACTTCACCTAAACCCCTTGATAAATAAGAAGTCCCCCACCCGCAACAAGATTAAATTCTAGCTAAAATCAACAATATGTAATACATAATAACGCTTAAAAATATAAATACTAACATTAATATAGTGTAACAAAACACAAATTCAAATGTAAAATAAAAGAAAGAAAAATTCAAAAAATATATTGTAGTGTTACAAAACTACATAGAATTTAAAACAGAAGCTCTTTCCAAATCTTATGCCGTACAAAATGTCTCGACCTCCATATTAGTAGATGGTGTATCCGACACAACATCTTGTGACTCGCGAAACAAACGGAACGATGGCATATCAAAATCAATATCCAATCTACATTTTTGCTTTTTCCTAGCAACGATGTCCTCCGAACAACTGGTTGGTTTATAAAGTCTTCCACGTCGTCTATAGATTGCAATTGATAAGGTTCACTAGCCATAACCTGAAAAAACTAAACCACAACACTGAAATCCATAGGAAAATAATAACAACAATAAAATTAGCAAAATACGTATGTGAAATAATTATGCAATGCACAAGATTCCAAAAAACATTCACATCATCCAACTCCATAAATTTTATAAAAACACCACTTTTCCACATCATCATCTGAAGATCGAATAGAAACGTACTAACCAAACTAGTATACTTCATGTCACCACCCAAACAACCTTTGGCATCAAACCAATGATCAAATTTAAAGAATTAATCTCATTCCTATGGCACAAAAAATAAAAAAAATACTTAATCGACATACAAAGTTAATATTTATATGAAAATAAAATTAACAATAAAGGAAAGATAACATACATTACGACACACCATAATGGACTCAAACTAACAAATTTCCCTTTACAATAAAAAATGCAATGTCAACATCACAAAAAGAAAGAAAATAAAAAAAAGAATACCTACTACTAAACAGTAAGCAAGGCATAGCTGATAGGCAGCAGTTCCCTAAAATAAAACTTATGCTTAAATGTTGTGTCAACTGTTGCCCACGTTTCTACAGCAAAACGAAAACAAAATGCGATAGCCAACAGAACTTATGTTTGAATGTTATGTCAATTGTTGCCCTGTGGGCAACCGTTTCTACAGCAAAAGGAAAACAAAGTGGAACACCACTTTGCTAAAATTACATCAACTACGTAATTAATATAATTTCATATAAGATATTAAACAATATTCAACAAACATTATTGATTAACAATAAAATTTAATGATTGACGGCAGCAAAATTAGGATTATTAATAAAAATCAAGGAAAAAAATAAAACTCAAAAAAGAAGAAGAGAGAAACTAACCCATATGAAGAACCTCAACACGAAGAACCCTAATTTGCAAGGGAAAGGAAGAGAGAGAGAGAGAGAGAGAGAGTGGGGGGGGGGGGGGGGGGACTGCACAGAACTATTTCCAATCTGCCTAAGCATTGCTCCTCTTGTTGTCAAGGACAAAAGAGTCTTTTCATATGTTTAAAACTATGTAGGAGGCCATTTTGCTTAAATACTTCTAAGTGGAGACAAAAAAACTATAATCAGACATAAAGGGGTACACGTAGTGAATTTTTTTGAGTTTTATCCCGACCTTTGAGACCATAAAAGAGAAGTTCACAAATAGCCTCTTTTGACATTACTAATTAAGGAATATCCTAAATTTCAAAAGAAATTTGAATCCTAGCCGTTTCATCAATTTCGGATCATCTAAGATGAAGTTGTCATTTCAACCTCAAACCTTTAATCTAATGTTGGAATCAATTTCAATCCAGTAGTTTGATTTTCTCAAATACAAAATGGTTATACATTAGATGAAACTTACAAACTGGCTACACCGTAAATGGAATTTTACAAATAGACTACATCATCAAATTTCTTCCATTTTTCATCAAGAGAGATAGATTTACATAAATATACAACCATAATCTGAATAATACATAAAATACTGATAGTACACAATTTGCGAAACATAACAACACTTTATTACCCAAAATATACAAGTTTTAACAAACACATACTAACTAGTATTTTATCTCATTCTTCCTAACTTCTCCAGCCGTTACTGTCCCATATACTGATGTCACCACTCACCGCTGCTAGACAGCTGCCACCGAAACTTTTTTAATGTTTTTTTGATCTATAAAACGAAACATACAAAAATACACATATAGACATTGAAATTTTTTAGAAATTAATGTTTTGAAACTACATATAACCATCATACACTAACATACAAAAAAAACACACACACAAAAACATACAAAGATATATAGAAAAAATATATACATAATTTTTCTACTCTAGACATATACATACACAAGCATAAAACAACATACACATATATACAACACATATACACATACAAAAATGAAGATATACATTTACATACAAAAAGTACAAAGATATACATATTTTTATACAAAAAAAAAAAAAAATTATACATAACACATATATACACATACAAAAGAAAATAAAAAGAGGAGCATATTGGAGCAGCGCCACTGAACTGCAGTAGTGAGAACAAGGCAGGGGAAGAAGAACCACAGTAGCAGCCTCCATATTTTCTCCGATGAAGGCCAGAGACAAGTCTCGTCGCTAGAGAAGATTCTGGCCGGCGCGCGTGTAGATTGAGGAGGGGAAAGAAGGAGAGATGAAAAAATTAGGATTTTGTGTTAGAAAGTGAGTGAAATGAAAAATATTATATGTACGTAATAAAGTGAAATTTTTTATTATGTATCATAATTTGTATAAAAATATTGTTAAAATATGTAATTTAATTATTTAAGTTGTCTTCTAGCGCAATTTTTCATTTTATCTATACTAGATTCAGAATCTCTATTGCACAGCTCCAAACTCAATATTTATCAATTCCTTTCAATAAGTTAAGTCAAGATGAGCTCTTAGTCGATAAATTTTAGGAGATCTGTGGTATAAGCGCGCACGCACTCTCTCCGATTCCCTTCCCTTCCCTTCCCCTTTCAGTAATAAGATACATAAAAGCGACAAATGAAATGTAAGGATGCAATTTTTCATCTTACCTACTGTATATTTCTTTTACACCTTTAAATTAAGTTGATATAATACAAAGTGTAACTGTGTATATCAAAATTGAAATGGCCGTAAGCTAGAAGTTTATAATAAGTAAATACCGTAAAGAATCGTATAATCTGTGAAGTTTATTTACAACTGAGAAAAGTCATCCTCTTATAAACTAGTGGAAGTACAAGTTTGAGTTCTATACAACTCTGATAAGATAAGGTTGAATCCTATCACAACTAAATTATGTGAGATATTCAAAATGCAAAATTTCAACAGAACCTATCTTAACACCTGAAACGATCTCGGTCTGTCGTTTCAGAAGTTAGGACTCCGATTGGCGTGTCGATAATTTTAAAATATTCGTAATATCTATTAGGACCTGTCTGTAAAATTTGAGTAAAATCAGACCTCGTTTGGTAGGTATCGGAAGAAGGTTCCAGTTTTTATTGTCGATAAATATTAAAAAGAGATTTTTTAGCTCGGTTTTGGCGAATGAGCTCTGATTCGAAATCCGAAAGCGTCGTTAGGTTCGTATGATTATTTGTGACTTTTGTGAACTTTCGGAAGTGAATTTCGATGTTGTTCGGCTAGTTTCCGCTAAAATGCCGAAAGTTAAATATTTTGACCTTTTCCATTTAAATTCGCATCTTGAGTTTCGGGAGTCCGATTTGAGATCCACTTTAGTGAGCATGTTACATATATTTTGTGTAACTTGTATGCAAAAGTTGGAATTATTTTAAATATCGTAGGGTACCGTTTTAATTTTTACCGTAGCAGTGAATTTTAAAAGAAAAAAAAGGGAAAATGACAAATGAAATAAATGTAGGCGGTAGGTGACCAAGTGATATTAGTAGTACGATAGAAACAGAATCAAAATGAGCAAAATGAACAGAATCAGAGAAAACGAGAAACAGAGAAAATTATCAGAAAAAATGCTAGAAAATGAGAAAAAGAGCCGGAGAAAAATAGGATTTTCACCCCGAAACATCATGGTAATGATGTTAACTCATTTTCTTAGCTTATTACGTGTGTTTGAATATATTTTTACGGTAAAAATTGGGATATTAGACATCGTTTTAATAAGTTCAATTAATAGTTTAAAGGGTCCAATAATGGAATTGATTATATATTCGTACTCAATGAGTTATGAGTAACATATAAATGTAATTTATTTGGGGTTTGGTTATGTGACCTTAAACCCTGTACATAGGCCTGGCCTGCGTATTGCGTATGCGAATAGGGTATCAGGTTCCTACCTGGATTACCCTAAGATGTGAGGAATGAAGCCTTTAGCCTAATTTGATATATTTTTCTGCTTATTGAACACAGTGGGATCGTTTGGCAATGAATCCAAAAGGATAAAGCGGTAGTTGGGTAACAGTGTTAACTTTGGAACGAGGTAAGTGTTTATATCCATTTCTTTGGAGGCACCTGGCCTCGTGGATTTTCTACCACGTGTTCCTTACGTGTGTAGCTGCCGATAGGCGTACTCATTACGCCTTAGCTTTGGATTTACATTGTATATTATATGTTATGTCCTGTTGTTGGTATTGCATTAAGGATCTGAGCATTGTACCATGGTTGTGAGTTGGCATCTGCTTCCTGGCTGTCGATGAGAGTCCCGCGCCGGTAAAGGGTTATTATTGCATCACATTGCATTCATATGCATTATATGTCATTCATATGCATTACATTGCATATCATATTGGGTGCAGGAGTATTCCGCCCCAGGAGCAGGAGGATTCCGCTCCATTGTATCATATTGAGGGTAGGAGGATTCCGCCCCAAGAGCAGGAGTATCCCGCTCTTATGTTAGATATTGAGTGCAGGAGTATTCCGCCTCAGCTTTACATTATATCGGGTGCAGGAGTATTCCGCCTCTGGTTTATATTATATCGCGTGCAGGAGTATTCCGCTCCAGGAGTAGGAGTATTCCGCTCCAGTTGGTTATCAGATTGGATTCCCCTCGAATACAGGAGTATTCCGCTTCGGGGTGGGATTACGGGCACATGTGACCCTTTGCATCATATTTCATTTCATTTCATTTCATCTCATTTCATTTCATTTCATACCATTGTGTAGACTTGTGGTACATAACTACTGATCTGGTTCTACGTGCATTGCTTATTTGTTGATATCTTTCTGGCTCGTATTCCTAGCTGAGTTTATTGTTTCATATGTGTTTCCGGTTATTATCTGGCTCTGCCTTTTTATAATTTAAATAAGAGGAATTTGGTCTATCTATTTCTTTTCTTCCTGGCTAGCTATCCTATTCTTTGAGGTGGCTAGTCTGCCCCACTTATTGAGTCCTTTTGACTCACCCTTGTTTGTTGTTTGTTTCTTGTCTATCTATTTCGTTTCGGCAGGTTCGCTCCAGAATTGAGTTGGACACGTTGTGAAGGAGCGAAGACGACTTCAGCTGTCAGGGTGAGCCAGCTTTTATTCCGGATGGCCACCAGTTTATTGGTTATTATTCCAGTTGCATTTTGCTCCCTTCAGGAGGTATTTGTCTTCTTCTGTACTCTTAGATGTCTAGTCTGGATAGCCCTAAACCTAGTATGTTGAGTAGTCAGCTGTAATTTCTTTTGTACAGCTTAGAGGTAGTATGTCTGTGTTTTTATTTTAAGTCTTGTCCTTATCTATGAATTGTTATATTTATTTTCCTAATTTAATTGGTAAGGGTTCGCCCGACGGGTCTAGGGGAGGATGTCGGGTGCCCGCACGGCCTAGTCGAAATCCGGGTCGTGTCAGTTGGTATCAGAGCCCGGTTTAGAGTCTATCCAGACTAAGGCAGTGTCTAATAGAGTCTCGCTGATGGGTGCATAGACGTCCGTACTTATCTACGAGAGGCTATGATGGCATTTAGGAAGTTTCACTTCCTTCTTTTCTGATCGTGCGTCGGTCTATGATGAAAATGTATTTTTGTTAATTCCATCGTGGTAATTGTGAAACCCCGTGCGACAAATCAGCAAACGGTATGAGTTCAAGATGAAGCAGTCTAGCGTGGGGCTAGCACTAACAAAGCCCCGAGAGTTTTTTTTATCGTGCTGACGATCCAGTTATGGAGGTTCCAGCTGTACGAGCTCCTTATGGGCAAGGGATCAGGGCCTTGTAGTTCCCTTGGCTCTCTACGATGCTTTTACGAGAATCTTGGCGACGCAGATACTGTAAGAACCTCTTATTCACTAGGCAGCTTACCAGGTTGCTGCAGATGGAGACGTTCGGTCTTAGGGAGCCCCTGTTCTAGTCCCTGATGTTGCCCCAGTAAATTATGTTCTAGAAGCAGCATGTGTTGCCCCACCAATTGTTCTTGCTGGTTAGCTAGTCCGAGTAATGGCTCGGTTCGAGTATCTGAAAAGGATGCATTATTTTACCCAATTGAACCTTCCGATATTCGTAAGCCATGCATCAGATAATCCTTGTGTAAGTTTTTTTTAAAATACAATGATGTCAGCGTATCCTTCAGCCTCTTGATTATATCGAGTGGTATGGTGTTGATTATTCTGCTTTCCAGTTTCAAGGTCCAGCCCTTGATTGGTGGACCGCTCTCTTATTAGCTAACTTGGTTCGGTTTTTCTTCTAGATTCGTGGAAAAGTTCCTTTCGAGTAGCGAGCGAGATGAAGAGTGTTGCCAGTTTGAGTGGATTAGACAAGGTAGCCTGTCGGTTAGCCTGTTGGTGCTTTAGAATATCAGATTAAATTCTATAGAATGGCTGGATATGCATTAGAATTAGTCCATGAACCTTTCGAGAATGTTCAAAGATTTATTTGTGATCTTTCTCCTTCCTTGAGATCCCAGATGGCTCGAAAAATTGAGGTTGAGACTTCATTTGATGTCGTTGTTGATATTGCTCAAAGGTATTAGGCATACCATAAGTTAGAGGGGGAAGAGTTAGAGCGGGAGAGCAAGAGATCCCGTGGCCCTAGTGCGTAACCATGGTACCTCATTTGGAGGTAAGCGTTCTGATTATTTTGGGAGGTCACCTTCCAGGTTATCTCAGCTTGTGTTACGTGATTCTTAGAGTGCGCCAGTAGATCGTCAATATCAGAATCAGTTTTTCTCTTTGTAGCTTTCAACAATCTGTCCAGCTCCCATATTCAGCAAAAAGGTGTTATCATTGTCGTGAGTCTGATTATCCTTTGGGGAGTTTTTCTGTTATCATTGTCGTGAGTCTGGCTATCCTTTGAGGAGTTTTCCCTTACTCCGACAAGTAGGCAATCGTCCTTCCTCTTGTCATCAGGCACTTGCACAGTTGCAGGCGATTTTATTTAGATTTTAATCAGCCAGAGAAATGCCACCATCCAATAGAGTTCAAGAGCGTGGTAGTTGTGGTTCTTATGGAAATAATTATCAGGGTAGCAGCTCAACTTAGCTGCAGAGGCAGTTCTATAAACTGCTAGTCTGGCAGGATGCTGAGGCATCCGATATAGTAGACCCGTCTGTTTCTTCTTCCCTTATCTGTAAGTAAGATTTATTTTTCCGACTGATCTGGAAATGGTTTGTCATATCATGTTTCCATGGTTTCCTTATTATCTCTATTAAGAATCGATTGTGGTAGAGGGGTGAGCTTCTAGTATGATTTATTCCTGGCATTGGTGAGACCCTACTAATTTATCTGGTCTAAATATGAGAAATTTGACGGTGAGTGTCGCTATTGTCTGCCTGGTATCTTGTCGTGCCACCTTCTATTATTATATTAAATTAGTTTACCTCTGTTCTTGGAAATTCCGTGTTGGTTGGATTATGGAATTCTAGTTCTTCACCATAAGGGAGTGTCATGGTTTCTTCCGGTGTAAAGTGGTTAGTCAGTAATATTCGATCGACGTGTCTCCTCTTGGTTCGAAACGCTAGTAAAGTCATGTTATCCTATGAGCTTGTCTGGGTTATAAAAAGAGTTTCTGGTAAATTGTCAGAGTTTCCTTCTTATTGGGAGGTTAAATTGGCATAGATGTCATTCCATAAAGCTTATTTAATGTTTATCTCTTCAATTGTGATTCTTTGGTTAGCCTGATTCGGAAGTAGTGTAGCTCTGGGAGCCAAGCAAATAAGAAGAAGATCTTCCTAAAGCTCTAATTATTTCTATCCCCGGTCCATTTCCATTTCTTCTTCGTCCGGCACTAGTAAGCTTGTGCCGTTGGTAGCCGCTTGTGACGTTCCCTGTGTTGAGCCAAAGTGCGTGCCAAGGTAGCCGAGTAAGCACGTTGTCGTTTTTAAAGGCTACTAAGGGTAATGAGAGACGTCATTTGACCTTTGATTTGATCCATCAGGCGGTGGTGCTTATAGAAAATGTATGGAGTTGTGACTCGAGAGTTGCAGCTGTTTGGCAACTCGAAAAGGTAGTTGGTAGCTTAGCTCTGCCTACGTTCAGCTTTTAGCTAAATCTTCTTTAATCCAGCAGACTGTGCGAGGATGGATATTCCTATTCAAATAGCTGCATGAGTTTGTGCTTTAAGTGGAGGAGTTTTCCTCCAAATATTGAAGGGTAATACTAAATCTCTAAGGCGTTGATACCACTTTTGTCACGACCCAACCTAAGGCCACGATGGAAACCTAAAATGAGTGTCGATCATTGCTAAACCCACTAATAATCTATTAATGCTAGAGATAAGCTGGCAACTTGATCATATATACGTACGATCTGCTGAAGGCATAAAGTCTGGAAAGATGACATGACTTTAACTTGCTGGCAATTAGAACACTGAGCCACAAATCCTGCTATGTCAAACTTCATTCCGTCCCACCAATAAATCTGCTTAAGATCAGGGTACATCTTAGTCAAACCTGGATGAACAATGTATTTGGAATAATGTGCCTCTATCATAATCTGTCCACATAAGCCTGCAACATCAGAAATACAAAGTCTATCTTTGTACATGAGAATACCGTCAGTAGTAACCATGTAAGGTGACTCCGGTTTTCTTCTGGCTATCTGTCTATATTAAACTAGAACTGGATCCTCATACTGACGCTGTTTTACTTTATGAAAATTTAGAGTTAAAGGCCTAGTGCAGCTTGTCGTCCATCCATCATTGGTATTTATATCTCTTTCACACCTCAACTCTTTGAGAAGTTACTTTAGCGTTATAAGTGCACATGTAATCAACTTTGTTGCTGGTATTCTGCCTCAGCTCATGGTCCAATTACATGTCTCTTTCATTTTCACTTTTTCAAGTCATAATAATTCCAATTCAAAGACAATACCCTGAGGTAGATGTTCAGTCTAAAGATCATTCTTGGTCTACATCATACTATCCAGTAGTAGTTGCATGATCCTTATCCTTATACGATAGACCCTATTCAGATGAACCTTTGACATACATTAGGATATGAGTAACTACATTCCCACAAGGAGCTTGCGGAACAACACTAACATCAACTGAGATGTTACATAATGCGTTCGTAAAAAAAGTAATATTGCTTGCATCAAATCTTCTATAGTGTGTAGTGACAAGGTACTTCAAAAGCTTCCCCTATTGCATCAAGCGTGAGCTAATTCTTAGTTCCATCGAGCTGTTCTATATCGAAAGGTATATCGAAGAGGTGATTATCGGCTAAATCATGTTAACCCATTCAAAGTTCTGTGTATCCTTGCTTTGAAAAAGTAAAACTCTCTTCTCGTGATCGAGGAAGGATTAGCTTAGTCAGAATAAGCTGTGCAATGGTATTATCATATAATCTAGATATATTTTACTCCAAAAGTACGATGTGCGTAGTATAATTCTGATCCTGTAATCAGGAGGTAAGGCCTGTGGAGTAGTTTATGAAGGTCGTGCAAGTTCTCTTATTATCTGCGTGAATTTTGCTTTAAACTTAGGCTCGTTCGAGGACGAACGAGAGTATAAGTTGAGGAGAATGAAACGACCTCGGTCTGTAGTTTCGGAAGTTAGGACTCCGATTGGCGTGCCGATAATTTTAAAATATTCGTAATATCCATTAGGACCTGTCTGTAAAATTTGAGTAAAATCAGACCTCGTTTGGTAGGTATCGGAAGAAGGTTCCAATTTTTATTGTCGATAAACCTAGTATGTTGGGTATGTTACATATATTTTGTGTAACTTGTATGCAAAAGTTTGAATTATTTCGAATATCGTAGGGTACCGTTTTAATTTTTACCGTAGCAGCGAATTTTAAAAGAAAAAGAAAAAAAAAAGCAAAAATGGCAAATGAAATAAATGTAGGCGGTGGGTGATCAAGTGATACTAGTAGTACGATAGAAACAGAATCAAAATGAGCAAAATGAATAGAATCAGAGAAAACGAGAAACAGAGAAAATTATCAGAAAAAATGCCAGAAAATGAGAAAAAAAGCCTGAGAAAAATAGGATTTTCACCCCAAAACATCCAGGTAATGATGTTAACTCATTATCTTATCTTATTACGTGTGTTTGAATATATTTTTACGGTAAAAATTGGGATATTAGACATCATTTTAATAAGTTCAATTAATAGTTTAAAGGGTCAAATGGACCCCAATAATGGAATTGATTATATATTCGTACTCAGTGAGTTATGGGTAACATATAAATGTAATTTATTTGGGGTTTGGTTATGTGACCTTAAACCCTGTACATAGGCCTGGCCTGCGTATTGCATATGCGAATAAGGTATCAGGTTCCTACCTGGATTACCCTAAGATGTGAGGAATGAAGCCTTTAGCCTAATTTGATATATTTTTCTGCTTATTGAACACAGTGGGATCGTTTGGCAATAAATCCAAAAGGATAAATCGGTAGTTGGGTAACAGTGTTAACTTTGGAACGAGGTAAGTATTTATATCCATTTCTTTGGAGGCACCTGGCCTCGTGGATTTTCTACCACGTGTTCCTTACGTGTGTAGCTGCCGATAGGCGTACTCATTACGCCTTAGCTTTGGATTTACATTGTGTATTATATGTTATGTCCTGTTGTTGGTATTGCATTAAGGATCTAAGCATTGTACCATGGCAGTGAGTTGGCATCTGCTTCCCGGCTGTCGATGAGAGTCCCGCGCCGGTAAAGAGTTATTATTGCATCACATCGCATTCATATGCATTATATGTCATTCATATGCATTACATTGCATATCATATTGGGTGCAGGAGTATTCCACCCCAGGAGCAGGAGGATTCCGCTCCATTGTATCATATTGAGGGTAGGAGGATTCCGCCCCAAGAGCAGGAGTATTCCGCTATTATGTCAGATATTGAGTGCAGGAGTATTCCGCCTCAGCTTTACATTATATCGGGTGCAGGAGTATTCCGCCCCAGGCGAGTGCAGGAGTATTCCGCCTCTGGTTTATATTATATCGAGTGCAGGAGTATTCCGTCCTAGGAGCAGGAGTATTCCGCTCCAGTTGGTTATCAGATTGGATTCCCCTCGAATGCAGGAGTATTCCGCTTCGGGATGCGATTACGGGCACATGTGACCCTTTGCATCATATTTCATTTCATTTCATCTCATTTCATTTCATACCATTGTGTAGACTTGTGGTACATAACTACTGTTCTGCTTCTACGTGCATTGCTTTTTTGTTGATATGTTTCTGGCTCGTATTCCTAGCAGAGTTTATTGTTTCATATGTGTTTCCGGTTATTATCTGGCTCTGCCTTTTTATAATTTAAATAAGAGGAATTTGGTCTATCTGTTTCTTTTCTCCCTGGCTAGCTATCCTATTCTTTGAGGTGGCTAGTCTGCCCCACTTATTGAGTCCTTTTGACTCACACTTGTTTGTTGTTTGTTTCTTGTCTATCTATTTCGTTTCGGCAGGTTCGCTCCAGAATTGAGTTGGCCACGTTGTGAAGGAGCGAAGACGACTTCAGCTGTTAGGGTGAGCCAGCTTTTATTCCGGATGGCCACCAGTTTATTGGTTATTATTCCAGTTGCATTTTGCTCCCTTCAGGTGGTATTTGTCTTCTTCTGTACTCTTAGATGTCTAGTCTGGATAGCCCTAAACCTAGTATGTTGGGTAGTCCGCTGTAATTTCTTTTGTACAGCTTAGAGGTAGTAGTATGTCTGTATTTTTGTTTTAAGTCTTGTCCTTATCTATGAATTGTTATATTTATTTTTCTAATTTAATTGGTAAGGGTTCGCCCGACGGGTCTAGGGGAGGATGTCGGGTGCCCGCACGGCCTAGTCGAAATCCGGGTCTTGTCAACACCCCCCCTTAAGTGCAGCTGGGTGCACCACATCCAACTTGTCTCTTAGAAACACAAATCGTCTTCCAGATATAATTTTTTTCAGAATGTCAGCAACTTGATCAAGTGAGCTGATATAGCGGACTTCAAGGTCTTTGGCTGCAACCTTTTCTCTAACAAAGTGAAAGTTTAGTTCAATATGCTTAGTTCTAGCATGAAATATCCGGTTAGCAGTAAGATAGGTCGCAGAAATATTATCACACCATAGCCGAGGGGCTTGAGATAGTGGTACTCCAAGTTCTTTAATAAGATGTTGTAGCCAAGTTGTTTCAATAGTTGCAGCATCCAATGCTCTATATTCCGCCTCCGTGCTAGAGCGAGAAACAACATTTTGCTTCTTAGAACACCAGGATATCAAATTAGAGTCCAATAAGATACAATAACCATTAGTAGAGCGTCTGTCATCAGGACACCCGGCCCAATCGGTATCAGAAAAATAATTAATCTGAAGTTGTGAAGATAGGCGGAAAAGTAGATCAAGATGGAGCATTCCTTTAAGATATCGCAGTAGTCGCTTCATAGCTTGAAAATGAGACTTCATTGGCTTGTGTATAAATTGACACAACTTATTAACTGTATAAGACACATCCAGTCTAGTGATTGTAACATATTGAAGAGCTCCCACTAGACTGCGATATAAGGTAGGATCATGGAATGAAGTACTACCATGCTGTGAAAGTTGCAAACATGAAATCATTGGTGTAGCAATTGGTTTTGCACCATCCATTTTTGGTCGAGAAAGAATGTCTCTAATGTGCTTTGATTGGTAGAGAACCAAGCCACTATTTTTAGTTTTATTTACCTCTATTCCCAAGAAGTAGTGAAAGCTGCCCAAATCCTTGAGAGCAAAATCAGTTGAGAGCTTGGAGATTAGACCGGATATAAATGAAGAGGAGCTTCCTGTGACAATTAAATCATCAACATACACAAGAACAAAGGTCACATCAATAACACATTTTCTAATAAAAAGTGAAGAATCAGACTTGGACAAAACAAAGCCATATTCAAATAAGGTACTGCTAAGCCTTTCGAACCAAGCCCGGGGTGCTTGTTTAAGTCCATAGAGCGCTTTGTGAAGCCGAAACATATGAGTGGGATATCTTGGATCTATAAAACCAGCTGGTTGAGACATCTAAACTTCTTCATTTAACTGACCATGAAAAAATACATTTTTGACATCCAATTGGCGAAGAGGCCAACCACGAGATAGTGCCAAAGTAAGAATCACCCGAATTGTTGTAGGCTTAATAACCCGACTGAATGTGTCATGATAATCAACCCCAGCCTCAATCCCTTTGCCACCAACCGCGTTTTATAGCTCTCAATAGACCCTTTCAGATGGAGTTTTAATTTGAAGATCCATTTGCACCCCCACAACATTTTTGGCTATTGAAGAAGGGACAAGTGACCAAGTGCCATTTTGAATGAGAGCATTGTACTCCTCTTGCATGGCCTTTCTCCAATTTAGATCTTTGTTTGCATGGGAAAAACATGTTGGTTCAGTAGGTAAGGTTAAAGGTGGCAGAGGATATTTGGTAGCAAGATTGGCTTGAGGGTGCCTGATTTTTTATTTAGTGTGAGTGATCATGTGGTGAGAAGGATGGACAATGGGCTTTCTATGTTGACGTACAACTTTAGAAGCTTGAGTTGTATTAGTTGAGGAAGGTGGGAGCTGCCTAGGATCATATGATGAAGCAGGAGAAAGATCACTTGAAAGATTGGTACAAGGGAGTGAGCTTGGTGAGATTGACACATGAGGAAGTGAAGTAGGCACCTCTGGAGTTGGTGTACTGGGTGGAACATGAGGAGTAAGGATAGATAAAGTGGAACCTTTAGTAGAGTGGACTATTGGAGATGACTTGGATGATAAGGTTGGCATAGAATACGGGAAATTACACTCATCAAACACCACATTACGGGAAATATACAACTTGCCCGTTGGAACATGAAGGCATTGAAAACCTTTGTGATTATCACTGTAACCAACAAACACACATCTGACGGAATGAAATTCAAGTTTATGTGAATTATATGGGCGAAGGCATGGATAACACGCACAACCAAATACTTTGAGAGAGTGATAATCAGGAGGTTTGTTGAATAACTTTTCAAAAGGTGAAAGGTTATTTAGAGAAGGAGATGGGACTCTATTAATTATGTAAACAACAGTAGTAAAAGCGTAACCCCAAAAATGAAGAGGTAAAGAAGCATGAGCTAGAAAAGTTAATCCCATTTCAACAATATGCCGATGTTTCCTCTCGGCCGTACCATTTTGTTCGTGAGTGTGCGGGCATGATATTTGATGTGTGATCCCCATCTTTCAAATACTTTAGAGCATTTTTGATACTCGCCACCCCAATCGGATTGAAAAGCTTTAATTTTACGGTCGAACAAATTTTCAACTTGGGATTTGAAACGCAAAAAGATAAGAACTTCAGATTTAGAATGCATAAGATATAACCAAGTGAATTTTGTATGATCATCAATAAAGGAAACGTAATAACAATATTTATTATTTAACAAATAAGATATAACCATGTAAAGAATGTATAATCTGTGAAGTTTATTTACAACTGAGAGGAGTCATCCTCTTATAAATTAGTGGAAGTACAAGTTTGAGTTCTATATAACTCTTATAAGATAAGATTGAATACTATCACAACTAAATTATGTGTGATATTTAAAATTCAAATTTTCAACATAACCTATCTTAACAATACTACTCAGTAAGTATAAGTTACGTCCTTCATCTTATATTTGTAGAATGCCTTAGCAACGATAAAAGAGAATTAATTCTAAAACACATGCAAAATATTGCTACAACACAATTTAAAAAAGAAAGAAAGAAATTTGAGGGGGGGGGGGGGGGGTTGCTATTGTGAATTTGTGATGCCATTGGATACAGCTCCCATGTGTCGTATTTAATTTTTGAGAGTTTAGATTACATTAACTTAACCTTTATTCTAACCATGATTAAGTGGATAAGTTTGAAAAAAGAGATTTTTTTTCCCTTTTAATTTGACATAAATACGGTTTTCTTTTATGAATTAATTTTTATTTGATCTTTTGGCTTAGTAAGTTCTTGTTTATTTCTTATAAAGAGATCTTGCGAACCATGAAATATACTAATTACTTAGATATATTTAATGTCATATTATTTATCAGATTTTACTCGTTTTATAAAAACACCACTTTAAATTTTCAATGAAACATGTACTTTTCGTATATGATATGATTATTTTGTTTTATATCCTAAACAACTAATACTTGTATCTACAGTACCTTAAAATGATAATATGCTCATAATCATAGTGTAAATTTTCGATTTTTTATAAAATCGTAGCTTTTATTTCCTTGAATAATAATTGTAATATTAGATAAAAAAAATATATAGAATAAAATTAAGGATATTTGGGTACCAGAAATTGTGGGGAATATCTTTTTCTTTGCAAAAATAGAGAGTGTTTTCCTAAGTCATCCACTTAATCATGGTTATAATAATTGTTAATTTAATATAATTTAGATTTTTAATAATTAAATATGACAAATATCACTCATTTAATTGTGCACTTAAGAAAATAAGGAGAAGATGCAATGAAGAGAAGCCGGATCTGATGCTATGATGAGGCATTCTATTTCAACCTTTTGACTCGGTACAAGATGCGCAGTGCATGGGCCATGATATCTGTTTCAAGTTTTGAGCACATGCATGATGTGATAATAGAATTTTTCGAGGCTTTTAAAATAATTTTCTTATGAATAATTGGTCGGTTAAGGAAAAGCTTTCCTTAGTTATCACCATTCTCTTTCTTTAACTTGAAATAGATTCTACTAAATAAAATTCCCGATCACGTATATTAATCAAAGCTATTATATAATTTATTCTTAATGGAATTAAAATCTCACTGGAGAAGATTTCTGGATTAGCTGGAAATCTGCCCAACTTGCAAATCACTTCATTTTGTGTTTAATTTCTGACCTACCGTATATTTCGAGTTCGTGTAGAATCTAAGTATTAATGAAATCTCGATTATCATCTAATACAATCCACTTCTAATTGTGCAATTTGGTGAACCTTTAACTGTAAATAGCCAGCCAAAAATGAATATATAGGAGTAACATAGATCATATCTCCCCTTTTTCTAGATGAAAAATAACATGCTCACGCGACTCGTAAGATTTAGTGAAGCGAGTCAATTTTTGTCATGACCCGCTTATAATTCTTGCTTTCTAGCTACAGAGGAATCAGAATTAGCATTGTCTCTTCTTTTTTCTTTTTCTTTTATTCTTTTCATATTCTTAATTTGTTTTTTCTCTTCAATCCATTTCGCTCTTCAAATTATCATAAGCCCTTGACACTGTTAATTTGGAGATCTATTATACACAACTTGTACTGTCACACATAGTCATATACAGAGTGGTATATACATATGGCATACTACTTAGTAAAACAGTCGAGATGCACGCAAATTAAACTGAATACGGCCATATTAAAAATTAAATGAAACGAGACATAAGACATATACTCTATTGATCGAGTTAAAATCTCAAATGGTCACTCAATTTTGGGAAATTAATCATCAAAGTCACTTTGCTTTGGTTGGTCCCAAAATGGTCACTCAACTTTGGAAAATTAACTACCAAAGTCACTTTGCTTTGGTTTGTCCCAAAAAGGTCACTCAACTTAGGGAAAATATCTCCAAAAGTAATTCTTGTTGGTTTTTGCACTGTCACCCACCGGAAATCTTACGTGGCTTTATAAAATATTTTTATATAACCGTAGGTCCCACTTTCTTTGTCATGTAGGACTTTATTAATAGTTACTTACTAGTTTTCTGACAAGTGCAATGCACGTGTATTCTTAATAACTAGTACAAAAATTATAAATATATAATAATAAGCGTGTATAATTGCTAGTAAATTAAAGGAAAAAAATATAAATTAGAAGTACTGATATATCGAATCTTTTACAATTGATATTTTTTATTTTTGCAATACATAATCATACTAATTAAACATTACTATTGTACGAAGGTCAGTAATTAATATTTGAACAATTTTAATCATGCAAACTTTATAATATCAAGTATTTAGCTTGATATTAATACCTTTTCTTGATTTTTATTTTTTTGTGCTAATGGCAAATTGTTATTATGCACTAGGAATTAGGAGTACGACAAAAAATTATTTGGCCTTCGAACTTGATATATTATAAATTTTGCATGATTATAATCGTTCAAATATTAATTATTAGTCTTCGTACAATAGTAATGTTTAGTATGATTATGTATTACAATAACAAAAAAATATCGAACGGAAAGGATTTGATATGTCAGTACTTTGAATTTACATTTTTTTCTTTAATTTACTAGCAACGATACACGCTTATTACACATATTTATAATTTTTGTATTAGTTATTAGGAATACACGTGCATTGCACTTGTCAGAAAACTAGTAAGTAACTATTAAAAAAGTCCTACATGGCAAAGAAAGTGGGACCTACAATTATATGAAAAATATTTTAAAAAGCCACGTCAGATTTCCGGTGGGTGACAGTGCAAAAACTGACAAGAATTACTTTTGAAGATATTTTTCCTAAGTTGAGTGACCTTTTTGGGACCAACTAAAGCAAAGTGACTTTGATGGTTAATTTCTCAAAGTTGAGTGACCTTTTTGGGACCAACCAAAGCAAAGTGACTTTGGTGGTTAATTTCCCAAAGTTGAGTGACCATTTGAGATTTTAACTCCTAATCCGTAATAGGAGACTCTGGACCTTTATTTTCTATTCTCCACCAGCATAATGTTTTCCCCTGTTTTCTTTAATTTACTATTCATGTTCTCCAAGACAAGTTGCCTTAGTCATCGATGAGGAAGGAGATCCTGCTAAGCGCAAGCTAATCGAACAGTTGGCATCACTAACCACATAACCAGAGAAATGCTGCTTTCTGGGAAGGTACTCACATCATACCTAAATATCTAATCATTATTGGTCACGTGATAAATAATTGATCTACGTTTCCAGAGTAATTTGGCTAATAAAAGATTAGTCCACTTTCCGCTTACTCAAATTAGCTAAGCATCACTTGACCATAAAAATAAAATCAAATGCGTAGATATATGTATAAATGAATAACTAATCTTGTATTCTTTTCAACTTTCTAACTGTCAATGCAAGCATTAGATAAAATGTTACTTGTAACTTCCGCGCAATTGCTATAACAAGAATTATTGTCTGTGCTAGACCTTAATTAACTTGAGACATCAGACATGTTTTTCTGAAACCACTTACATTGGGTAGCTTAATATATAAAACTAAATGATATTATTATAATGAACGTCTAAGGATGTCTTCATACGTGCACGTTAAAGGAAAGAACTCAAATTCTCATGCATGTGATAAACCCTTCTATATAAGAGCATGCATAAACTTCACATTCTCCCATCACAAACTCTTCTATCATCCTAATATTCTCTCTTCACCAATTTAGCCCTTTCTTATCCTTGCATTACTAAGGTTAAAAAATTGTCCTCAAAAAACAATGGGAAAACTTAGCATTTCGGTTTTGCTTCTCCTCCTCTCTATCTTCTCTATTGTAGCTGCAGTAGAGAGTAGTGCAAGTCGATCACGTCGCCGTCCTACTTTCGTAGAGACAACGTGCAGGCGAACTCGTTATCCGGGATTATGTGTGACATTTTTGTCCAGCTATGTAAATCCAACATCACAAGATCCTCAAGAAATAGCTCAAGCTGCTTTAAAAGTAAGCCTAGTTAGGGCTTTACATACAAAAGCTTACCTAACAAAGGTATGCAAAGAACATAAACAAATGAAGGCTAGGGACTATCAAGTAATAAACGAATGTTTAGTTCAAATCTCTCATGCTGTTTCTCAGCTCACAAATTCTGTCAAAGAACTTCATGATTTGAACTTAGATGGTCAAGGAGAATTTGTATGGCATCAAAGCAATGTTCAAACATGGCTTAGTAGCGCTTTAACTGATTCTTCCATTTGCTTGGATGGAATCTCAGGCCAAGCCATGGGTGGTAAAGTGAAGGCTACAATTAAAGCTAAGGTTCTTAATTTTGAACAAGTCACTAGCAATGCTCTAGCTTTGTTTAATGGATTTGCTGCTAGACACAAGGCTTCTCATCATGGCAGCTATGACAAACACAGACCCTAATGATTAAGTTGTGTGAATATTTTTAGTCATTACTTAATTGGTATGTGAATTTGTCTCTTATTCATTTATTTATTGGTCTATTTGTTTGGTTATGTATGTGTGAACCCCTACTTATTTGGAACTCATGTAAACTAGAAGAAACATAGTTTACTTTATTTATTATTTTTTCCTGTGTGTGGGGAGATTCAAATGTAGGATACGTGAATCCATACTCTCCCCAAACTAGATATATTATGTGTATATTCTTTAAAATATGTCTAATATGATATTCGAGAGCCTATACTCTAAAAATTTAAATGGTTCACTTGGTCAAGCGATGGTTCACTTATACTTAGGAGTAGTGATCGATCCTATTTAAATGCCTTTTAATATATTTTTCTATAATAATTTGACACAACAAGACACAAATTTTGGGGTGAAGAACTTCTCACATTTTCTACTTCATTAATGGAGTTTATATACAAGTATAAAACCTAGCTAAATGGACTTGGCCCAATAATAAAACCCTAGCAAACTAATTACAACATAGTCACTAATACATATACTATTTACATATACACCATTACCCCCCTCCAAGTTGGAGCATGAGGATTTTTCATGTCCAACTTGTCAAGAAAGTAGTCAAACTGTGCTCGTCCACGAGCATTTGTGAAAATATCCGCAACTTGAGAGCTTGTTGGTACGTGTCCGGGGTGAATTGGGCCTCCAAGAATTTCATCCCAGACAAAATGACAATAAACCTCAATATGCTTCGTCCGTAAGTGAAACACTAAGTTCCAAGCTACATACAAAGCCGCTTGACTATCACACTTCAGTTGTATCAGGAATGGATGACTCACTCCGAGATTCGGCAAAATTCCCTTAAGCTATTTCAATTCACACATGGTCATAGCCATTGATAGGTATTCAGCTTTAGGTGAAGATCTGGAGACTATTTGCTGCTTCTTTGTTCTCCAAGAGATCGGCGAGTCTCCCAAAGAGACATACAATCCAGTACGAGAATATCTGGTCAACGGACAACCTGGCCGATCTGAATCACACTAACCATATAAACAGAGGTCACAATTAGAACTCATCACGATGCCTTGACCCGAACAACCCATCAAGTAACGCACCAACTTGGTGAGGGTGCTTCCCAATGCTCAATCCGTGGTTGGTGATAAACTGAGACAATATATAAACACTTTATGATAAATCTGGCCGAGTAAAATAAAGATAAATAATTCATCCAATAATTATTTTGATAACTTTATGGATCTTTCACAAATCGGCCTCTTGCATCCGCCAATCGGTAAATCTGCTCCATCGGTATAGCTACCGGATCATCACCCAACAATCCAGCTTCAGATATTATATCCATGGCACACTTTCTTTGGCAAAGAAATTTTCCTTCAGGACCCCTCGCTACTTCAACTCACAAAATAATATTCAACAGTCCAAGATCTTTTATGTGAAAAAAAATAGAGGTATACATTTTGAAAATTCGTATAGCTTTCGGATAATTCCCGAGGATAATCAAATCATCCACATACACGAGTACACTCAATTGCACATTTTCCTTCTACATTGTAAACAAAGAGTAATCGGAATATGACTGTCGAAACCCATAATTCTTCAAAGCTGCCGATAGCTTTGCATACAAATACCGAGGAGCTTGCTTCAATCCATACAAAGATTTTCGGAGACGACAAACCTTTTCGGACCCATCATTTTGATACCCCAGAGGCAACTTCATGTAAAATTCCCTGTGAAGATCACCGTACAGAAAGGCATTATGAATATCCATCTGATGTAACTCCCAGTTCTTAGCAACAGCTCCGCCAAGACGACACGAACAATCACCATCTTAGATACCAGTGCGAAAGTCTATGTGTAGCCAATTCCTTCAACTTGGCGATTACGAAAGATCACCAGCATGGCTTTGTACCATTCAAAGGTACTACCAGAGTTGTACTTAATCTTATACACCCGTCGACATTCGAGCGCCTTCATTCCAAGAGACAAGCGCTGGATTTCCTATGTCTTGTTTGCTTCCAATGCTTGCGGCTCTTGCTGCATAGCTATCCGCCACTTTTCATCTTTCATGGCTTTGGAAAAAGATGATGTTTCATGTCCCTCCGTTATTGCTGCAAGGAAGAACACATGCTTCAAAGAGAAATTATCACAGTTAACATAGTGTGCTAAAAGATAATGCATACATGAGGCTTGTTGAGGCTCGAGTGAATGATCGGATTTTCGGACACAAGTCGATACACGGTGACTCTATTTTCGGACAGTATTGTTACATAGTCTCGCAAATGAACACTCTCCATCTTTGTTCTCTTTCCTTGACCCAAATTTTCCTCCATCACTTCTGCTTCCACGTGTCGGATTGTCTTGATCCGGCCCATTATTCCCCGGATTCATTTCTCCTTCCACTTGATCTTTATCCACAACATTCACTAGGGGATTCACAATACCCCATCACTCCAAAATTGTTCTCCCCTTCAACCACTTCATCCACTCGGACAGTCTCGAAATTTGGACTATCTTTCACACCATCCTTTGGTGCATACGGAAACTTGCTCTCATAGAACGTAACATCCCGAGACACAAAATACTCTTATCCAAATCATACAACTTCTATGCCTTTTTCCCATTCAGATATCTCAAAAATACACATCGATGACTTCTCCTTTCAAACTTATCATTCATTCATTCATGACTACGCACATACCATAAGCATCCGAACACTCTCAAGTGATCATAAGTCGGTGTCACAGGCATCAGGACATCATACAGTGTCTTTTAATTTAGTACTGAAGGAGGAGTCCAATTAATCAAATAATACGCTGTCATTATATGCTCTCCCTAAAACTCAATGGATAAGAGTGCTCGAAACTACTTAGGCTACAGTTAAAATATGCCGATATTTTCTTTCAATATTTTCAGTTTGTCGTGATGTCCCTACACACGAGGTTTGAAAATGGATTCGTTGTTCACGAAAATATTCCCTCATACTCGTAAACTCAGTTTCATTTTCACTTCAGACAATCTTGATACATTTATGGAATTGTCTTTCTACCATTGTAAAGAAATATTTCAATGCTCGTCCGACATCTTTTTTATCGATAAACAAGAACACCAATACAAAAACTAGAAAAAATTATTGGAAAATAAGAGGCACCACACAAAGTTTCAGTTCTATACAGACCCTACAAGTCACAATGTATCAGCTCAAAACTTTCAGGGGCTTTATTTTCAATCTAACAAAATGTATCCCTAGTCTGTTTTGCCTGATGACATATATCACATGATATTTCAATTTTCTTACCACTACAATTTCTAACTCCTTGAATTGGAAGAGAATTTGTAACTTGAATAGAAGGATGTCCTAACCTTTGATGCCACAGATCCAAAACATCTACTTTCAAGGCTTGCATCCGTGATAGTCCGATAGTAACATAGTCCATCTGTTCGTTCACCCATGCCAATCAACGTACCCATGGTTTGATCCTGCATAACACACAAGTCATAAGTAAATTGCACACGACAATCAAACTGATTAATCAACTGAGAAATCGAAATCAAATTGCACATCATTCTGAGCTCAAAAAGAACATTTCGGAGGGTCACGTGTTCATTAAGCTGGATTGACCCTCTTTTATGGCCATGGTACTGCTTCCGTTAGGCAAACCCACCAGACAATGTGCAATGTCATGTAGGTATCTCAATATATTCAACTCTCCGGTCATGTGATTCAAGGCTCCGGTATCAACTATCCACGAACCATAAACTGCCTTATCAGTCACTTGATAAAACAAAAGTTATGGACCACAAAAGTTATGGCTGTGTTCTGCTTCTTTTATTCCAACAAGCTCAACAACACTTGCACTTATTTACTATTAAATTCGGGGACACTAGAGCTCCCGGATCCGAATTCATTCACCAAACAAGCCAAATTTTCTCTTGTTTCTTCTCGGCCACTCGAAAAATTCTCATTCTAAGAATCAAACTTCCACCACCTTGGATATCTGATGATCTCATAACAATATCTTGGGTTAGTTCCGACACTTCACCCCTTTCCACTTATTTCCCACACTTATCCAGGAGGATTTCACTGTTTGCACATCATAAGTCATGACTTCCTCCCGGTTTCTCTGTCCTCCGAGCATTCCTTCTCACTTGTTCATTCTGCAAATCCTCTGAACCCTCTCCGGGACTCTCAATGGTTTCGTTTACGAAATCAGACTTCTTCCGGGCTCTCAAGACTGTTTGAACCAACCTTGGCCAATCAGCTTTGGATTTTACGGCACACGTAGGCCTCGTCTGCCGCTGACCATTCTCGTCGACGATGTTTCCTCTAGTGACTACAACAACTATTCCCTGTCTGGAAGCCATAGACGATTTCTTCAGAGAAAACTTTCACCCCTCAAACAACTTACAATCCTAAACCGTTGGATCGATTCAAGACTCTGATACCATGTTAAAATTTGACACAACAAGACACAAATTTTTGGGGTAAAGAACTTCTCACATTTTCTCCTTCATTAATGGGTTTATATACTAGTATAAAACCTAGCAAAATGGATTTGGCGCAATAATAAAATCCTATTAACTGATTACAACTTAATCCCTAATACCTACACTTTTTACATATACGCTATTATTTTTTAATTATATTATCATATATAATGATATTTGACTTATACACACAATATAATTTTTTGACGAAAGTTGTTCCTGACCACTTTTGGGACGATAGAACTCTACCTTTAACAATAGTGAACCCATCCTCTTGAAATACTAGATCCGCCTATGGACTCGTTGGACCAGTAACATGTTCTTAGATTTCAAGCCATTTTAATTTAGTTTTCAGTTGTACATTACCTAGTTTTTGGATAATTCCATCTTGATTCGGATTTAGCGAGAGCTATGCATGCCTTTCATACCTTTCATCTATTTGTGACAATTTCACATCTCAATTATCAAATTAAAGATCCCTAAATTAACTATTTCTCTTTGCTTCATCTGATAAATCTATACATAAATCTATACATGCATCAGAAAGTAAATAATCCTCATCTTGATTACATCTGAGGATCTATCAAGTTGTTCTCTGTTACTACAATTAATAAACTTAAAATATTGTTACGAGTGATGAGGACTACTTGGCTCAATTAATATCTTGAGACAATGCAACTTATTAAAATGGGTATCCATCTAAGAGACTGGGACTAATTATATATTAAGCATATGGGCGGCTTTACCCATATACTACCGGTGTCATCCGACACCACTAGATCAAATTTGCTAAAATATGTATATAGTTATAATAAGCAGAAACGAAAAGTTTCAATATAGAATTAAGGGCAAAGGGTCAAATATGCCACTAAACTATCGTAAATGACACAAATATGCCATCCGTTTAAAAAGTGTCTCAAATATGCCATTGCCGTTATAGAAATGTCTCAAATATGCCATCACCTTAACGCCAATGGCTCATATATGCCATTTTTCCTCATTTTTCACTAACGGACTAATTTTAAAACTTTTTAAAAACTATTTACTCCATTTTTAGTTATAATAAAAACTAAATGGACCCAATTAAAACACCTTTCACCATCATTTTTCTTACCCGACCAGATATACATTAAAAAGTATTTGTTATATAGAAAAACATAAAATAGAAATGCCAATATATCATTCAACGTAATAAAATTACAACCAAGAATGACAAGTAAAACAATCATTGGTACATATCAAAAGGGTATTTATGTGTATGATTGAAATACTGAATTTTATTAAAAAAATAAAAATTCAAAAAAAAATTATTAAAAAATATACATTCACCATATTACAGCTGTATGAAGCGCACATGTTTATAAATGTGGATATCTGGACCAACCCAAAAAAGCTTACAAGAAGAGAAGAACAAAAAGGGAAGAGCCTGCTGTGGAGGTATGCCACCATTACAACGGTGTGATGAAGATGAACAAGTGGGTGGGTGGTCAGGTAAAAAAAATGAGGGTTGAGGTGTTTTAATTTGAGTACGTTTAATTTCTACTACAATATAAATGGAGTAAATAGTTTTTAAAAAGTTTTAAAATTAGTCCGTTAGTGAAAAATGAGGAAAAATGGCATATATGAGCCATTGGCGTTAAGGTGATGGCATATTTGAGATATTTCTATAACGGCAATGGCATATTTGAGACACTTTTTAAACGGATGGCATATTTGTGTCATTTACGATAGTTTAGTGGCATATTTGACCCTTTGCCCTAGAATTAAAGGATGAAAGTCAGAGAAAGAAAATCACCTTCAAACTAGTTGGTTAAGCCTATTTGATTTGATAGCGGGGTCCGAAGTTCGACTCCCAGTAGATTCCCTTCTTTAGGTAATTTTCTTTTTATTTTTAAAGCTAAACGGCTGTGTATCCACATCTCTCGGTGGTTGAGAGTGTTTTAATATTCTATTTTTTCCTTCATTTGTTTTAGTTGACTACGTCACATTATTCCCGAATGTTTTAATTAGTACGGTTGGTAGGAGTATCGTGCAACAAAAAATGAAGACACGATGATTGTCTAGGCTGAAGACCTAAGCCTTTGAGCAAAGGCTTTAGCCCCAAAACTTTTGAGGCCATAAAAGAAAAGTGCACAAATAGCAACTTTTGACATCACTGTTTAATAAACATCCAAATTAAAAAAAAAGTTCGAATGCTAAAGGTTTTAAAATAAAATCTTTTTTGGCAACTTTCATCCCGTGGTTTGAAATTTTAATGATCAAAAGTGGCTATTCTTTGAATAAAATTTACAAAATTGCTATCATTTAGTGACACAATACAAATAAGGGCCGATTTACACAAATATGCAAAAAAGAACCAAATTCATAGAGATTGCACTTAATGGTGGTCTTAAAGATTGAGCACTTTTCTTAATCACAAAATACCACCGCACTTTAATTAAGCCGTAATTATAAAAATTCCACGACACTTTTTAAATTTAATGAAGTCGTAATTACAACAATGTCACCGCACCTTTTACATCTAAAGTCTTAACTCTTAACTGCAAAAAATATCACCGCTCCCTCCAAGGAAGAAAATAATGCCAATCTATTTGTGTTTTTTATGCCTCAAAATACAATTAGATTTATTTTTGGTTACAAAAAATATATTGTATCAAGATTGCGATAAATGAATGAATAATGAAAATAACAATAAATATAAACATAAGAATGATGATTTCAATATGAATAAATTGAGATTATAATTTGACAGAGTTTTGGATATCTTTCTGAATGCCTTTACATTGATACTAAGGTGCTATTTATAGCAAGAAGGATTGAGGCAATCGTGAGCATTAATCAGCCCACTCCTCTATATTTAGATCGTGGGCGACCCATGATCTCCCCTTATTGAATGTTGAGATCGTGGGACTGAGATCGTGGGGCTTCAGTTGCACTGGGCTCGAACTATTTGTCTCGGGGCCTCTAGATTTTTATGTCTCGGGAATCATGAATTATGGCACGAGCTGTCATAGTCTCGGGGCTTGTCCTCGACATTTTTGACATAATTCCCGGGGCTATGATATAATCCCTATGGATGTCGCTCCGAGATTTGCGTCTCGGCCACCACCTGTCCAAGCTATGATTTTATCAAGACAGATAGTCCCCCCACTCCTCGAGCAACTTTCAGAGTTCTCGGAGAATGGAATGAGAATAGGCGGGAAAGATGATGTGGACATACATGCACCTTGTATTTCAAAAAGACGGCTATCACCTCGCCTTCCCATCCACTCCACGTGGAGGCTAGAGAATGGCTGTGACTATAGCGCTTCTTTCCTAGGCAATCATGACTCTTCCACTATAAATCCTCCAACTTGATAATTTTCACATTTTACTATTGATTACAAACAACTATAGCGATCAAAATTCTAGTAAGATCTTCATCTTCAAGTAAAATCTTCTTCTCCTCTTTCAAGTTCATAATCAAGATCACCAATTTCTAACAACAAGAAGATGTATGCACAAAATACTTCTGGCCGTTCTGGTGACGATATTGCTGACACCACCGCTGTAAACGTCGGTGGTGAGATAGTCAATTTTGCAGCACCTTCAAATGTGGTTTTACCAGCGGTGGCCGGTAGTGAAATAGTTTATGAGGCGGCGGATTAAGTACCAAGGCAACGCAAAGCCACCGCTTGTCATGTTGAATCTGAGGAAGTAAATGACGGAGAGGAAGACTCCGAAAATGTGGATGAGGGTGAGGGGTAATTGTCCAAGTCAAAAAAGATTCCCCTCGATGTAGAAATTGAACCTCATCATGTCATAACCTCTTCCTTCGACAACAAAAAGGACTTTGTCGTGCAGAGTCAGTCTACGACGCATCAAGAGAAAAATAGAAATATTGTAGGATGCCTCGATTTTCTTTCGCCCTCCAATAACTGACATCACTTTACTACCCTTACTTTCACAAGGGGCGAATTGTAGTCTTGAACAACCGAGGCAAATACTCACTGATAACCAAAAGCAAGGACACAACAGATCGTGGATGGGCCGGCCGTTATGTTGTGATCCTTACTGTACAAATCTTGGCCGAGCCAGGATTTCCTGAGGTGTGGAACCTCAAGCGTAAGTCACCTTTTCTCCTCTACTTTTATTCTGGCTTTCTTAGCCTTGATAAGTGTTCCTTACTATTTTTATTTACGGCCAATAAAGTAAAGATCATTCCTGCGTCCGAACTAGCAAATTAGGTTCGAGCTATAATTGATGCTCACACCTGGCCTAACATGATTTAGGAAAGCATCGCCTCCGAAAACGAGTGGATGGCAAAAAGACATAATAAGTCTTCTTCATATTTTAATCCCTTCGGGGAGCTTTTCCCACTTGCTCTTCAGTAATTTTCTTTTTGATTACAGGTCTCCCCGCCAAGGCGTCTACCATGGAGGGAAAAGAAACCAAAGAGCCCAAAGAGAAATAGACCAAAAAAGGGTTAAAAAAAAAGAGAAGAACATCCTCGATCCCAATGCGTCTTTGGCCAAGATGACAAACTTGGAACCTTCTATAGAAAAGACCAAGACTTGGGTAGGTACATCTGCCCAAGGGCCTTCTTCTCGAGATGAGGATGACCTTGACCTTATGAATAAAAAGGGCAACGTCGAAGCCAGGTCGGGCTGTGCATCCTCGCATCGATATGAATATGAGTTCTGGTCTCGAGCCAACTTTTAGGTCTGAGTTTGGCCTTAGGGATGAGCTAAGCGACAAAGACCCTAAGGCTCATGAGATTGTTGAGGTAGTAGACCTCGAGGGGTCTGACTACGTTGCTGAAAAGGACAAGGGCAAGGGAAAAGTTGGTGAGGTTAGAACTGATTCTCCTCCAGCTGAGGAGAGAGTGGCTGTAAATATGGAACGAGCAATTTCTGAACCTCCCACCGGCTTGACTTCTGAAAGGGCAATGAGGAGAATTGAACCTCAGACCTAAGCCTTTTTGCTAATTTGGCCGAAGTCCTTATATGCCTAGCTCAACTATTCGGGCTGCTTGAGGAAGAACATCTTAAGTCGGCATCCACAGAGACTACGATAGCCCGATCTTTCGCTTGCGCGCTTCGGGTAAATTGTTGTGCTCACTTCTCTTCTCTTAACTTGACTTTCACATTCTAATTTCACATTTCTTTCTTGCAGAGTCTCTTGTACTGGCTCATATTGGTACAACGGGAACACTTTCAAGTGGCGGAACATCGAAGACTCAAAGCTGCCTGGAGTGAGAAAGATGTGAGGCAAAAAGATGAAATGCTCAGCCTAAAGGCTCGTCTGGGCAAGGCTAACATTGAGCTTAAGAGGATGATCCAAGCCTTCACCGCTTTCGGGGAGAAAATGCAAACTCTAAGGGATGCACATGCTGCGGAGAGCTCGAGATCAACAAACAGAGTAGGAGAGCTGCAAGATGCCCTTGATCGAGCCAACGTGAAGCCAGTCAACGCCAATAAAGATTATTTTGAAACATTGACCAAGCATAAGCTCAAGATAAATGAGTTGGAAAGTTGTGTGGAAAGAATTCCAATGCTTGAATCCGAGCTGGGTCGCCTCCGGGGCGTAAATGCTGCACTGGTGGCAATATCCGAGTCCAAGGCTAAAAGAGCTGAAATGGATAAAGGTTGGGCCATAATCCATACTTGGCTGAGCGCCCTCGAGCAATGCAAAGCTGGGGGTTTAAACTCGGATGACGAGATCGCCAAGGCCAAGGAGCGAGTGACTCGGACTCAAGAGATTATGAGTGAACTTCCTGTAAGTGAGGATTCAGATGACGGCGAGGATGAGGCCGATGATGAAGAAAAAGAAGAAGAAGAAAGGGTGGTAAAGACGGGGCCTCTGGAGGTGAATATGGTTCCCCTCAAGGAGATGATGTCGATCCCTATTCCTAGTAGTTTTTCTACTTTCTTTTTGTTTTTGCTATGGCCTTTGGGTCAAAATTGTAAATAACTTTTGGATCTTTAAGCCCGGTTAATGAAATTTGAATTCCATTTAAGTGTTTCTTTATCTCGTTGGGATGCGCAATTTAACACTTAGAATATTTTATCTTGAAAGACTTTAAGAAAGTTTTATGAAAGAGTCGGTACGAACTAGAACGACGTCTCGTTCCCGTGTCGGGGCATATAAAATTTTAATTGTACAATATAACTTTGGGAGTTAGATACTGGAACAAAGAGATGTAGAGTCAACCTAAGCGTTCGAGCATTCGAAGGCTCAGTGCGGTAGGTAAAAATTTACTGAAAAGAGGTGAAGTACCTTGGAGTTAAAAATAATACCGTTTCAAATGGGAGATATTTATCTCAGTTCAAATTTGAGGATTTGAACTTGCTGTTCATATCTTCTAATTGATAAGATCCTTTACCAATAATAGCTTTGACCCGGTAGGGTCCTTCCAAATTAGCTGCTAAATTTCTGGCGTTGCACTCCTTAGTTGTTTGGTTTGAGGCCTTTAACACATAATCTCCAACTTTGAAAGCCCCGAACTTGGCTTTCTTGTTGAGATAGCTTTCGATATGCCTCTTTTAAGATGCTAATGGGATCAAGGCTAATTCCCTCCGGCCATTGAGCAAATCCAATTCTACTCGCATTGCTTGTTGATTTGCCTCCTCGATAATATGGGTGTACCTTAGACTTGGTTCACCAACTTCTATGGGGATCAAAGCATCCATCCTGTAGGCAAGAGAAAAGGGGATATCCCCCGTGCTGTTTTTCTCCATAGTACGATGTACCCACAACACAGTGGGCAGCTCATTGGGCCATGAGCGTTTTGCTTCCTCGAGCCTTTTTTTCAGACTCTCAATGATTACTCTATTTGAAGATTCAGCATGTTCGTTTATACTTAAATGATATGGAGTTGATACCACCTTTTAATACCCCACTTCCCGAGAAAATGAGTGATATTTGAGCTGATGAACTGCGGGCTGTTATCACATGTGATTTCCCTCAGAACCCTAAACCTGCAAGTACTCCCTGCATCCCAATTTATATGGTACCATGTCCCAAAATGAATGTCACATTTCCTTCTTTGGCAATTTTTTAATGACATTATTTGTATTTTACCCTTGTTGGGTCCCACTTACTTTTTAAGATGTACTTATTGTGAAGAAAAGTCAACAAAAGTAGGCACTTAAGTAAGGACAATTTGGTAAATATAACAAAGTCTTCCCTTATTTCTTAAACTCCGTGCCCAGTCAAATTGTGCCACATAAATTGGGACGAAGGGAGTTATATTCTTCCATATGAAATTTATAACTTCTTTTTGTCTAACTTGAGCAAAATCCCCCGCTTCTACTTACTTAGAAAAGTAATTAGTGAGCACCAGAAGAAACTGAACACCTCCTTTAGCTTTGGGGAGTAGCCCAACTATATTCATCCCCCATTTCATGAATGGCCACGGGGACAGAATGGAATGCAAATGATCGGCCTGTTGATGAATCATTCGAGCATGGCGTTGACATTTATCGCACTTCTTGACAAAGGTCTTGCCATCCGTGCCGATATCTGGCCAATAATACCCCGGTCGAAGCAATTTACATGCAGGTGTCTTTCTTCCTGAATGACTACCGCACTTGCCCTCGTGCACCTCCCTCATCACATATTCAGTTTTCTCGGGCCTAGACATTTGGCCAACGGGCCACAGTGCAACTTCTTGTATACTTTTTCTTGGATCAACGAGTACGTGACCGCTTGAATTTTAAGCTTTTTAGCCTCCTTCTTATCAGCTGACAGAGTCCACAAGTCCAAGAAAGAAATGAACTTGGTGCGCCAATCCCAAGTATCACTCACCAAATTAACCTCAAGCTTTACCCTTTCTACAGTCGACATAAAAAGGCAAACAATTGAACCAGTCCCCGGGTTTGTGTGGGAAAAAATACGCCACCTATTATTATGGGGATACGAGCTGGCGAGACTACACTTATCGTACAAGTCACCGGTACGAAGGATACACATATGTTCTATGAGCTACGACCGTTCAGGCGGTACAAGCATAGGACGCAAGGCATACATCCCACCGCCTTAGGGTTACAGACTCCTAGTTAGGGTTTCGTATATACCATCGCCTTGAGTTTATAGGCCCATGAGCCTTATTAATCTTTGTATTTTACCATAATTAAGATAGGGTATTCACTACTATAAATACCCCTCCTTACATTGTATTGTATGTCAAGCAATTCACCATTAAATCTGGTCATTCTCAAGGAATAAAACTCTTTACTTTATTGTCTATTATATTTCTCTCTATTTACTTACTTTTCCATCGTATTTTACTGTCTTACTTGTGACCCCTTCATATATTTAAGTGTTTAACCTGGACGTACAAATTTAGGCATAAACAGTTTGGCACCCACTGTGGGGCCCAAGCAACTGTAGGTATTTTACGAGGAAAAAGCGCAGTCATGTCAGATGACAACACCCCAAAGAACACTTCCGATGCTATCGACAAGTTTGTACAGGAACCCAGCGATCCCAGCGTACAACCAAAGGATCCCGCCAAGGAGCCTGTCCATGTGCCAAGCAACGGTGAAGGTAATCAATCACGCGAAGGTAATTCTGATCATAGAGGTTTTCTTGCTAATCTTCTCACAATCCTGTCAGCGCGGGTAGAGCAGAACTCGGTCAGCATGGTCGGGCGTATATCTCAACAGTTAGGAACAATGTTCGCTGGATCGTCTTAGAGGCCAGCATCCCCACGAGGACCAGCTCACATGAACGATACTCCAACGTCTACTCCTAATCGCAGGCTAAACATGGATGCCACTTCTGGAGGTTCCATGACAGTCAACAATTAAGACCTCAAAGGAACACCTGTCATTCAGGATATTCTAAAGGAGATGAAGACCATCCATGATCGGATCGGTAACGTATATGGTGCACCACCTCAGGTTACGATCATAGATGAGCGAATGTTTTATAAGTATGCATACAAAGCAAGCGCTGCACCGATCTGCATACCAAAGCACTTTCACCTGTCGGATAACTTGAGGTACGACGGAACAATAGATTCAGATGAGTATATTACTGCATATTACACAGCCATCAAGAGCAACGAAATCTCATAGGAAGAAATCCAGTCTGCTCTGGTGAAAAGATTCGGCTCGACCTTAACTAAGGGTGCCCTTGCTTGGTACACTCAGCTATCGATAGGCTCCATCGAGTCTTTCACCCAGATGCAAGATTTGTTCAAGAAAGCGAACTCTGGCGCCCATAAATGGGAGAAGCGCATGGAGGATATCTTTGAGATTCGGCAGCGCGATGACGAGCTATTGAATTCAGAGGGAGCGCATGGAAATTTTTCCAATCCCTGATAATATCGTTGTGGTACCTTACGCCAAGAGCCTGAATTCAAAAGGGTCTCTAGCTACAAGGAATTGCAGTTGAGTCTAACTCAGCATCCTGTGTCGATATGGAGTGCCTTACATAAGAGGTACACTGAAAAGCTCCAGTACTCTCAGAACCCTGATGTTGATCGGAAAAAACGATCAGAAAGTCTGTCCCTTGAGGGAGAAGGGGATAGAAGAAGAGTAAAAGGAAAGACGCAGAGCCAAGCAGGAGCGGGAAAGCAAGGGAACACCCGCGGGCCCGTATCCCAGGAGAAACAAATCGAGCCCCGCAGCTTTCGAAATTTCAGTTTGTGAGTCAATGCTGTGGAACTGGTCGCCAATCACTTCGGTAAATTAGGACTAAAAGTACGGTGGCCACCTACCGTAAAAGGAGCAACCGGGAGGAATACAACGGCTTGTTGTAACTTCCATCATAGCAATGGCCATGTTACGGTCGATTGCAAGGCCCTGATGTTGGAAATCGAGCATCTACTAAAGGAGGGCCACCTCAAAAATTAGATTGAAGAAGGACCGAGGCATTCGAGAGCACCTGACTCTGGAGACAAGCGGTATATCAATGCGACCTTCGCAATACCGGGACTTATCATAGCCTAGGGGACTGAAAAGGTAGGGTCGATCATTAGCCCCATCACTTTCATTCCGAAAGGCGAAGCAGAACATTAAGACGCTCTCACGATCCCCGTAAGGGTGTCAAATCTTCAGATCGAGCAAGCTCTGGTGGATCTAGGGAGCAATGTGAACATTATTCGGAGAAAGGTACTACATAAGTTAGGTCAAGACCATTAGATGGAACCAAGTCAACGTAGGATAATTGGCTTCAACGGCCTCTGAGAAGAACCTGATGGAGAACTAGCTCTACCAGTTCATATCCTGGGCATGACGAGCATCACCTCCTTCCAGGTATTCACTTTCTATATGTCGTATGATTTCATCCTTGGACGATATTAGATACATAGTGTAAAGGGAGTGCCCTCAACACTCCACCAAGTTTCAAGTTTTTAGATATCCTATCTCATACAAGATTAATGACTTACGGATGAGCGGCCTTCCATCCAAGACTGTCCAACATCCAGAAGAGGACTGGCCAAAGGACCAATAGCCAAGGTAAACATGATCGATGAGGAATCAACTTGGTATAAAATGATGGAGTGAAAGGCTAGGATAGAGACCGGAGTGCTGAGGGAGCGGTTATCAGGAATGATCCAATTAATCCCCAAGGCAGTGGAGCTATGGTACCAGTTAACCGAGGTATTGGTAAAGCACGACGAGCTAATATGGATGATACACTGCTACTTAGTATTTTCTCAGGTCAAGGTGCAACTTTTGTAGCTTTCAACAATCACCGAGCCGGTACAGGGAGAACACCTGCTGCTGTATGTTTTGATTTCAGAAATAGCATGGAACGCAGTGCTCGTACGAGAAGAAGACGGAAGATAGCTTCCGGTAAAATATGCTAGCAAGGGGCTTTCGTATCCTGATGGGCTTCTACCTCTACCTGTCCAATTTATTCTGGTCGTGGTGATGGGAACTGAGGAGTTGCGCCCGTATTTTCTCAGCCCTACGAGCAGTATGGTTTCTTCGGTACCTCTACGGGACCTCTCAGCCCTCCAGTCGCGGGCTTTGGAAGGCTTCACTTCAGATTTTGTTGAAGAATTAGCAGCAAAGGTGGAGGAATCAATCCAGCATGCAGGGTCAATCGAGCCCGAGCACTGGGGAATCTGTATGGATGTGGATCTCGAATGAGAGGAAGCCACCATTGATTTATGGATTAAGACACCCACCGAGAAGTTTTTCTGCAAGACCGCAAAGGTTCCACGCGTTGAAGCAGAATATGAAGCCATAACTCAAGCTCGACTTAGCCTACATCTTGGGGCTAGGGAGGTCAGCCTCTTCCCTTTCATTCTGGGGTGACGGAGGGATCGTACCATTCGAGCCGTTTTTTTCTTGACTCGAAATAGGAGCAGGTTTGAAAAAGGATCTTAGAGTGTCTAGGGTTGGGTCAGGAGGGTCTCTTAACGCCTTCTTTTTTCTTCTCATTGGAGTTATTTTCACAAAGACTTGCCAGGGTAAAGAAGAAGAGGGAGAACAAGCACACTACGATTTGGATTGTCTCCCCTGCTCAATGGAAAGACGACCCCTGTTCTACACTTCATCAAGACAAAAATCATGCCTTGTCTATTCCTCCAAATACCATTTGCCTTTTCCTCAGTCGACCAGCAAAACAACGAATTCAACCGCAGATGATACCCTTTAGCTAGCACATGCTAAAAAGAACAAGTAAATACCCGTCTCGTGCTTGACTCTATCTGTAAGACATGTGTGTGCAGCCACTTAGTGGACAAACCTTATGCTAAAGAAGAAAAAAACAGAAGTATATGCTTTAGGTGAACATATATCTATGTCTTCTGACAAAGCATGAAGAGTAATTGATCAAATTCGCCGAATCGGATTCTGTTAAAATAGGCGAAAGGGAAAGCCCAATAATGGCAGGCTTGGTGCGGTAGAGAACCCAACTCTTTGCATGGAATTCTATCTAAGAAATGACAAATGGGTCCATAAAATGATCAAATCAATTAAAGATTTAAGTCTTTTTTTCTTCTTTCTTCCTGAAAATGAAAAAAAAAAACCATCCGTAGTCTCATAACTCAAGTTGGATAGCTTTCAAATAACCTTTCACTATCTAGGCGCCCTCGAAGCAGGGGTTCCACGGACTTCTTCCCCGAAGCAAAAAATCTTTCCTTATTTTTTAGTAAGGGTGTCAGCCGCAAGTATGAGGGGGCATTCCCCATCATAGAGAAAGTAGGACAAGTTGCCTAAAAACTTCAGCTTCTTTTCAAGCTAAAGATCCACCCTGTCTTCCATGTAGGGTCTCTAAAGACATACCATCCAGACATGGAAGACCCTATAAGAGGCGTTCCCAAGAGGCCACCGGAAAGGATGGAGACTTCCTTGTCGAAGGAATATGTGATGGCGGAACGCAAAGTTAATCGACGTGGTGTACCAGCTTAAACTTTTGACTTGGTAAAGTAGAAGGTTCTACCAAAGCTCTTTTCTTTTGTTTTACCGGAGGAGTTTTGATAGATATACCAATACCTATTACGGGTAAAAAGATGGAGATCGAAAGAAATAACTCTCGCGGTCTAGAATAAGAAAAAGAACCCTTCGGGGCATTAAATAGCTTGTATCCATAGAACATCTGGCGTGACATAGATAATGAATAAATAGGAGTTAATATCATTCCAATTGCCATTACAAAAGTAATTAGTATTTTTGGAATTAAAAGATATTTTTGGCCGGTAATTATTCCAAAAAATACTATCAATTCGGCAACAAAACCGCTCATACCTGGTCGAGCAGTGATCCACTAACAGACACGCATCAAAACCAAATGACTTAGGGCACCTTTTTCTTTAGTGCCAACAAAGTGCATGTGTTCTTGGTTAATAAAAACACAAGTTTTCATAGGCTGGAGGACTGATACTATAAGTAGGACAAAGGCCTTCAAAGAGAAATGAAAGGATTTATTTAATGAAAAAGATACGAAGTAGCTCGGTGTCGGCTTTGCTAGTTGGCGGAGGATGAAAAGATCTGCGCCTTTCTCCCCCTGTGATTATGGCTCGCCCGCCCAGTCTAGTATCGAAGCATCCCGGTTCAATACCCGGGAGTAGAAGAGAGAACTCCTCTTTCTCATAAGTAGTCCCTCTCCTTCTCTACTAACGTAGCTGTCGAAAATAGCGAATTTCTCAATCTTCTCTATAATATAAGGTC